>JAPYZJ010006210.1:0-18053 GCA_030522765.1 Ophioninae sp. B BG-2022a | reverse complement strand
TAAAATTCGTAAGTAAAATTCGTAAGTAAAATTCGTAACTAAAATTCGTAACTAAAATTCGTAAGTAAAATTCGTAAGTAAAATTCGTAAGTAAAATTCGTAACTAAAATTCGTAAGTAAAATTCGTAATTAAAATTCGTAATTAAAATTCGTAACTAAAATTCGTAAGTAAAATTCGTAAGTAAAATTCGTGAGTAAAATTCGTAAGTAAAATTCGTAAGTAAAGTAAAATTTGTAACTAAAATTCGTAAGTAAAATTCGTAAGTAAAATTCGCGTGTACCTCGTACGAATACCTCGTGCGTTTATCCTCGGAGTGTTCGGGCTAGAAAATTAGCTAGGCACACGTAGACGAAAGGCGTAATGACACAGAGACTAAAGTGCACACGCGTGCGCGTGTGGGCGTACGAGAACCAGTGTATGGGTATATATAGAGAGAGAGAGAGGCAGGGGGAGGGGGAGGGGAAGGGGATGTGTGCGCAAAGCTAGAGTTTGATGAGCGAGTCCGATACATAGAGAACCTCGGGGACTCGGTGGCCGTGGCTATGGCCTTACGAAGCCCCCACTTCGTGGCCTTACCGAATCCACGCGAGTATCGCGCACGCCTCCTCCTCCTTCGTCTCCACCTCGCGATGTGTCCGCGAGCCGCGTGCTCGAGCTTAAGAGAGGGCAAAACGCCGAGAGAGAGAGAGAGAGAGAGAGAGAGAGAGAGAGAGACGCTTTTAAGGGGAAATATCGTTAAGGGGGAATGAAAGGGAACGGAGGGGTTGGAGGAGTGACAGAGAGAGAGCTAGTGAGGAAAAGATACCAAGTGTTCTAACCTAGGTAGTATCCGAGTGTAGTAGTGTTTAGCGCGCGCTACCAAGAGAGAGAGAGAGAGAAAACTCTAGCCTAGGCAAGTCGAGAGTCTCGCCTCGAGAGCACGCTCAGTGCTAGTTCGCGCGCGCGGGGAGCACATCGCACCAAATCTCTTTCGCACCTTCCTTTCTCACTAGGATCCCCTTAAAATCCAATTTAATTTTTGTCAAATTTGGTCTTTTTTCGAAACATCGTCCCAAGTGCTAATCCTATCGATCAACGTTTCAAAGACAACCTGGAAGAATCGAGGGAACGATTTTTTTTTTTTTTGTGCGATTTTTGGATTTGAACGATTTCCGGTTGGGAAGGATCGGTGGTTTTCGGAGGGACCTCGAGAGTCCGAGAGAGAATCCCTAGTCCCGGACACGAGGACGGGAAAATTGAGAAACGTATAAGAGAATTGATGAATCGACATTATTCGATACGAATGTATATGTAGAGAGAGATATATATGTATATATTTGTATAGGTATATGTGGGTGTAGTTGTGGATTTATATGTTTATATGCATTTGTTTTACGTTGTAAACGTTTCGACTCCGTTGATACATCTGTTTTGCGGTTGTGGGTGTCGACGTGTACTCGCGTATGCATAAAAAAATACACGGAGAGTTTCGGTGCATCGTCGTGTTGAAAGTTCGCGCACGTGTGACGTAAGGTATTATAATCCCAAAGTGAGGCACAAACGGTCGAGGATTTCGTAACTCTCGATGAGGGAGACCGTATTGTTTTTTTTTCGTCAACATTGTTGCCTTATCGACGACTCGATTTCCTTCTCGAAATGATTTTTTTGTTGACAACGGGATTTGCTCGAGGAATGAATAAATAAAGTTTGAAAACCAAAACGGACTTGTGTAGCCACTGAAGATTTCGTCACGATTGTTTGGTGAAAAAACTCTACTCAAGTTTGTTTCTTCTTTTTTTTTTTGTTTCTCTTAATTTTACCACGAAGGAAAAAAGGGGGTGATTTGTTTCACAAACGAAACATCTCGTTCGGTGTATTCGCGAGAGAGAGAGAGAAAGAGTTGGGGAAAGAAATTACGAAAAAAGTGGTAGTGTCGTGTCGAGTGCGGACGCGGACAGGTGCCCTTTTTTTTTACGCTCCGAATCGAGTACGAGAGCGAAAAAAAAATTAAGGATTCGTATCGCCTCGCAATAACGGATCGACGAACGGACGGAAAAAAAGCTTTCTTTCGACGTATAACTTTTCACCCTCACAGACAACGTATCGTAGGTAAGACTTCGTATTTATTTACCTTCGAGTGCACATCCAGGTGTCGAGACGAAATATAAATTGCCCCTTGTAGGGACTCCGCGCGGAGCATTTTAATCGAATCAATCGACGATTCAACAGGTGTCGCGCGATAAGCCTGCGTTTTCGCCATTTTCCGACCGCTGATCAATCTCGTTCCAACCGACGACAAAAAATACACTTGATCGACGTAAAATCGACTTACCGATCTTACGGATAGTCGTTAAATCCAGAAATAAAATCGTTTTATCTACGACTTTTTTTCGTTTTTTTTTAACCAAAATTTTCGAAATTTGAGTTCTCGTTTTTGGGGTGGGATATGAAACGGGTTTTTGAGTTCGAAAGTAATGAAAAGTGATCTTGTGAAAGACGTTTGAACCGGAGCCAAACAGTGCCCTCGATTTTGATAATTTGCATTAGGAAACAAAAAACTAGTATTTTTTTTTCACGAAATGAATAATATTGGGAAAAAATTAACCAAGCTTTTTTTGTTACCACGTTTCAATTACCAAAGTTCCCACTTTTTTCATTATTCGAGGAAAAATAACGTAATCGTTGATAAAAAAATTGAAAATAAACGCGAAGAAGAAAATCATCTACCGAACTACTGTTACATTAAATAACTATACAAAATACCAAGGCAATTCTTTCATTGGGTGTAAAAGGGGTCGTGTACACCAATTTAAAAAATACAGTTTGAAAAAAACACTTAGAAGTTTACCTACTAGTTTTTATCCCTGAAATCACCAGATTGCTTTCAATGTGTGATTTCTGCATTTGACGTGAATCCTCCCTCTGTAATTTGACTTCCTTCAAGTATATAGTTCTTTTCACAGTTATCTAACCTCTCAACTTCACTTTTTCTTCCAAACCGACCCAAAACCTACTTAATCCCAAAATCACTTCCCTCGAAAAGATCGTTCGGGTCGTCATTCAGCTTGGAAAAAAATTGACGACTTCTTCCTCCCCCATCCTAATGCTCAATGATCCGTTTTTGAAAATCTTTTGAACTTTTTATACCAATTTTGACTGACGGAAGTTTCCACTCGTGGAAAAATGGATTTGTTTCGATCTTGCAGCGTTTTCACTTTTTATCCCATGATGACATTGATAAGTTCATGGTGTGAACGAATATGGATTTATGAATGGAATAAATATAGAAGGGGGTTGGGAGGTGCGCATTAGCGGAGGATTTTACGGAGTATAATCTCTCGTGTATGCGTGCCTCTGTGTGGCTGAGTGCGCGGAAAGGCTTTTGCGAGCGAGTTAGCTTCAGCAGCGGAGCTCAACGAACAAGCCATTTACAAAGGTCGAGGCAAGGTAAGATAGAAGCTGCACACGCAGCTAAAATATATGCACGTGCGGACACACACGTTCTCCTTTATCCTATCCACTTCGCGACTCGTACACATCCCTAGCATCACGGACACTTTCTCAAACCGTCGTGCATCCACGATCAGCATGCATCAGTATTTGCCAATCCATGCGTTCGTACGCTGAGAGAACCGATCGAGAAGCCTCTTGAATCGAGCTTAGAAAATAACGAATAAGCGAAACGTCGAAAGCTTAGAACATCAGTTACGTTTCACCCGAACAAACCCAAACAAAAAAAAATTGAAATATTGCCATTGGCCTCTTGGGGTCGAAAGATTGATTCCAAAGTTTTCAAACTTCGCGATCGGTCGAGTAACAATTGCACTGTCATTCGTTGTGACCGGAAATAACCTCGCTTCACTGTGATCGGACCTATGATTGAAGCTCCACTATGATTGAAATTTGCATCGTTCGAATGCAGATACACTTTCTTTTCGGTTACACGGTTGAATGATTTTTACGATAATTATTTACACTTTTATAAAAATTATTTGTACGTTCGACTGATTTTTAGAAAAATTGGTCTATGGGTTCACTGATTTTTATGAAAATCAGTCAACGGTTTTGATGGTTTTTTTGAAAATTGGTTGAGGATTCGACTGACTTTTACGAAAAATAGTTGAATGACAGTTTGAATGATTTTTACTGAAGTTAGTTAATGGGTTGACTGATTTTTACTAAAATTAGTCAATGGTTTAACTGATTTTTACTAAAATTAGTCAACTGTTTGACTAATTTTTACTAAAATTAGTCAATGGTTTAACTGATTTTTACTAAAATTAGTCAACTGTTCGACTGATTGTTCCTAAAATTAGTCAATGGTTTAACTGATTTTTACTAAAATTAGTCAACTGTTTGACTGATTTTTCCTAAAATTAGTCAATGGTTTAACTGATTTTCACTAAAATTAGTTAATTGTTTGACTGATTTTCACCAAAATTAGTCAATGGTTTAACTGATTTTTACTAAAATTAGTCAACCGTTTGACTAATTTTTACTAAAATTAGTCACGGTTTCAACTGATTTTTAAGAGAGTTAATCAAGGATTGGACTCATTTCTACGATAATCCCTGAAACATTTTGCTGATTTTTACGAAAACTCCTTAAACGCTGTTAACTTGTATCAATGGAGATTTACGATCGTGACTGCTTGGAATATATGAAAACTTCGTATAATGAGTACAATAAAAGGCATGCAGGAAAGAACAATGGAATGATCGCATTTGAAGTGTGCAAACGTGAAAATCATTGCGACTTTGTAATACAAATGTAAGATTTGTAATTCAAATTCAACTTTCCTCACTCCGGGAATATGGCCTTCGGGATCTGGTGTCAAGAGTCATTTTTGCCAGTTAGATTTTCAAATGGCCGCGTAACGGGTCAAAAAGTCAATGTATCATTTCGTGGACAATGAAACAGACGAGTCATTTTTTTATGTGAAGCGAATCGCCTTTGACAGGTTGCAATGATTTTTTCGTAGTTGCAAAACGATCGGGGTAAAATTTAATGATTTTTCCTTCTTTTCTTACGATGGGATCGTTGCGAAAAGTCGAAGGTTCTTTTGCCTATAAATTATCATCCTAGTGGAGGTCACGCATCAGTCGAGAGAAACGGAGGATACGAGCTTTCAGCTTTTAGTTATTGCATCTTTATATTATTTTTTGCATTATTATATTTACATTTTTTATTGAATTATTATTAATTTTAATTATTATTTGCTTTATTACATTTATATATTTTTTGCATTATTATTGATTTTAATTATTATTTGCATTATTACATTTACATTTCTAATTACATTATTATTTGAATTAATATTCTATCAATAATTATCATTCTTCAAATTTACGAAAATTTTCTTCGAAATATATAAACTAGAACTAATTTATGTCAAATAATTCAGAATACAAAAAAGCAACAATTTTTGCACCATTACTTGCAAGCTTCAACGTCATAATTATCCTCTTCTTCCTAATTATTTTCCTGGGTGTTTTGTGTTCGTTTCTCACCAAGTGGTAAATTATTGGTGACCGAGTTTCGCAATGTCGAATTTTTTGGCTTAAGAATGTGTAGGAGATCGAAAAAATGTTTTTAAAAGCGAAAAATATCGAATTCGTGAGGGATCTTTGATTTTCTATGATTGGTGCTGTCTTCGTTTCAGCGTATGGCCATTTCCGATATTTTTTATTTGACCCGCGATCGTATCTTAGCAGTTTTGTTTTTTCGCACCGGACGAAACGACTGGATCGTGTCTCGATAGGAACGCGAGAATCCTTCCGAATAACGAATAACAAATTATAACAATAATTATAAAGATTTCAAACATAACCCAACCATTTTTCAAACCATTTTCCACTACTGTTGATAACAAAAAAATCACTCGAACGATTTTCCTAATCAGGGATAAAAAAAAATCCATTAAAGTAGCTAAACCCGGAAGTCATTTCTATACTTCTCCAAATAACCACAAAGCTTACAAGCCAATTTCAAAAAAATCTCAAAAATGCAAATTCCCTTCTTCGTCCCCGAGGAAGCCACTAGCGGACAAAAATACGGTTTAAAAAAAAACTAAAAACAACTCCGTCAACATACTTCACGATTAGGGATTCTTCATTTCTGTACGAAGCTGACGCTAGAATACTTCGCTGATACAATTGCACCAGTATCTATCAAAAATTCTCCCCCCCCCCCTCTCTCTCTTTCTCGCTTTTATCGAGATCCTCGCTCACGTAGCTCTCCGATATATAGCTTTGTATAAAATTATTTTCAGTCTAGGTCAACCTTCGCCACTCTTTCTCTCAATTCTCCCCCCCCCCCCTTAAACCCCCCTCCCTCAACTTCTCAGCGGATATCACACGGTATGTTGGTATTGCGCGTAATGCATAATACACACATGCGTACATTGCATCCTGGCGAGAGACGAGCTGAAAGAGAGAAAGAGAGAGAGAGAGAGAGAGAGAGAGAGAAATCACAGCTATCTTTGAGCTTATATAGTTATGAGTTGAGAGACACTCTCGTGATATTGTGAAGATCGTATTGTGCTCGTAGGTGGCGCTTTTGTACGTATGTATAATATCAGTGCTGTAATTTTGCCTCAGTCTGACTACAACTGTACAACTCCACTATTTTGCTGCCTCTCTCTCTCTCTCTCTTTCTTTCTCTCATTCGCTCCGTCTTTCGTTGCCGGTTACGTGGCGGCCTTCATGGTCGCCCCCAGGGCCGAGGGCCAAAACTGTCTTGTGTGTTTAGTATCGAGCCTGCACGTTCAATAAATATCGGTCTCGAGAAACGACAGCTAACAGCTAAAACGCTAGGAAATCTACACACAGGCACACAGACACGCAAAAACATTTTATATGTATACATCGATAGATAAAAATTAACGTGTAGTGGAACATGAACACATAGGTGGAAAGATAGCTATGATATATCTGGCGTAAGGGCATCCTAGTCGAGTACGTACTCTTCTAGTTCTTAGTACGAATCAATGGAATTTCACGTCAATTATTTATGGAGCGCACGAAATAGGAATGTATTTTCAGAGAGCTCCGATAGACGTTTCTTTTACTTTCGATGAGAGTAGGAAGCTTTTTTGGCTTGAAAAATTGGTGGGTCAATCGAAGTAGAAAATCCCACAGGGTTGGAGTCTGGTGAGATTGACGGGAATGGATTTTTTGTATTTAAAAGTTTTTTTTTATTTTTAAAATTTCTAAAATTTTAAAAATTTTTATTAATTTTTTTATTTTTATTTTTTTTTGTAGATTTTAGGACAAATCAGTTCTCGCTCGATCGAAAAAAAATTTTTTTTTGTCGGTACTTAGTATATTTTTTAAACTTTTTAAAAATTACGGCAATCACAATTAGAGGAAAAACGGGCATAAAATAAAAAAAAAGTTATATCCATCATCGTATTTTAATCAGTATTTCAGCCAGTTTAAATTCCATTCTGGAAAAATAAGAGTACATCGTGGGCATTTTTAGCATGTAATCGAAAACCTTTTTGTACTTGCAATTAGCACGAATTTTTGTTACGATGAAAAAAAAAAAACAATTTCAACTTCCTATACGAAAAAATGAATCGTGAAAACCTTGGATGTACAACTTTCAAAGATTGTAAATTTGAGCTCATGCATTTCGACGTCGATTCCTCTTCAACGTCTTACTTTTTTTTCACTTTTTCCAAGGCAAAAATTCTTTTGAATTTTTCCAAAGAAAAAATTCTTTTGAATTTTTCCAAAGAAAAAATTCTTCTGAATTTTTCCAAAGATTCTTCTGAATTTTTCCAAAGAAAA
This sequence comes from Ophioninae sp. B BG-2022a, assembly GCA_030522765.1. Classification (NCBI taxonomy): domain Eukaryota; kingdom Metazoa; phylum Arthropoda; class Insecta; order Hymenoptera; family Ichneumonidae; species Ophioninae sp. B BG-2022a. Next base: position 10,280 of record JAPYZJ010006210.1, on the reverse strand, counting down.
AATTCTTTTGAATTTTTCCAAAGAAAAAATTCTTCTGAATTTTTCCAAAGAAAAAATTCTTTTGAATTTTTCCAGAGAAAAAATTCTTCTGAATTTTTCCAAAGAAAAAATTCTTTTGAATTTTTCCAAAGAAAAAATTCTTTTCGATTATTTCCAAACGAGAAAATTCTTTTCGATTTTTTCCAAACGAGAGAATTCTTTTCGATTTTTTCCAAACGCGAAAAAAGTCTCGGGGTCATCTTAGACTTGCGAGTTTTCCAAGAGTTTTCGTAGAAGAGGCTCGAGGGCGCGCAAACAAGTCGAGAAATACAATTTCTGCAATCTCGATAATTGTCGGTTATGTTGCGACGCACACAAACACCCAAACGCATCGCGGAGAGAAAAGAGAAGGATAAAAGAGAGAGGAGGCAAAACAAAAAAAGAAAGAAAAAAAAAAGTACGTGTTCCTTGCGGATCCCCATCAAGAGCGATTCAATACGCGTCCTTCCACGTCATCTCTGCGTTGTCTCGATGCTCGCCTTGTAATACTCCGATCTCGGATATCGACTCCCATTGCCCGCTTGCTCTTTCACCGTATCGCATTTATTCGCGTTACGGAATCGTCGCTTTTCACTCTTCTCGATCGCCCCTTCCACTCCCATGGGGCCGTCACTTCGATATCTATAATTTACGAATGATCGAAACCGATGAGTCGGTTCGATCGAACCACTCAGTTCTTCCCAATTGAAGGACTAACAATAAGTGGCCTTCTCAGCCACGACTGATCCAACACAATACTGATACTTCCGGCCGAACAGCCTAATGCTACTTTAAGACGGAACGAAAGTTCTTCGGCGTCGGTAAAGCAGAACAGGATAGTAGATAGTAGTAACCACTTACGAGGTATCTTCAAAAAATAATGTAACGTTTTTATATATATTGAAAAAGATTTATTTATTCATTAATATCCATTTTGTCCCCTTCGTAGTAATTTTCTTCCCTTCTAGGGAAAAATGTCAAATACTTTCGGCAAAAACTCGGGTTTATTCGTAATCAGTAAAAAATTTGTTAATGCTTTTAAAGAGAAACAAAAAATTTCCACTTCCCCGGCCACTTTTTCGGAATTTCAAAAATCACGAAATTTCAAAAGGTCGTAGAGTTTGGAGAAAAAAAGTTTTTTCACTAAATAATCGGTAAATTATTTTCCTTTAGGATTTGGCACTCCACTCTATGCCCAATCTCTTCGTTAGGATTTTCTCTTCAAAATGCTTTTTTTAAAAATTCAAATCCGATGATTTTTCGATTTTTGGCAGAATTTCAAAGTTGGATCATCGATTTTTGCAAGTTTTTCAAGACGTACCCCTTTGCCTCTTTTTTTGCGATTTTTCAAGTGGACTTTCCAGGAAAACTATGAGACATATCGATATGAATCCAACGCCATTATTTAAGTCATGCAAAAACCTTTTCCAAACCCACCAATTGAATCTCCGTTGCATAGAAGAAACCCACTCTACGACCTTTTGAAATCCCGTGATTTTTGCGATTCGGGAAAAGTGGCCGGAGAAGTTTCAAAATTTTTTTGACCGTTTCAAAAGGTATTAAAAGGGTCCACTTAATCGTAAATTTTCCGCTGATTTCGAATATACCCGAGTTTTTGCCGAAAGTACAAAATTAGACTGGGAAAATGCAAAAAACGTTTCTAGAATCTTTTTTTTAACATTTTTCTAAATATAACAATTATTCCGAGTTTTGCGTTTACAACAGGGGTTGTTCCGGGAACCATACATGCTCGTATCAATGGACTCAAAATTTCACCCCAACCCCCAATTTCACGGATGACATTCCGTCGCCGGACACCCTATGTATATGATTAATCCATTTCCGGGATTTCTTAACGTATGACTGTTGGCATGCCCTGTGGGATTGATGTACGTGAGGAAGAGCCAAGGCTCTCATCGCGATGTCTCACAGGTAATCGGAGTTTCGCAAGTTTCGAATTCTCGTGGTTGCAAGAGTGTCGATCAGGACCTTGAATCCCGTCGTATTCGATGTGCATAGGCGTCTAAATATATATATATATAAATGTACAGGGTGGCTGGTCAATTGACGTCATAAAAAAAATTTAGATCCGGCATGTCGTGGAGTATCCAAGCCACCCCCATGTATTTTCCGCAATTTTTTAGAGTTCAGGAGTTAATGATTTTTTTTCGATTTTTTGAAGAATTTTGACATGCCCAGTTCTAAAAAAATTCTAAAAGAAAAAGCAAGAGACTTTTCAGAGTTTTAAATCATTATGTCACCAGTTTGAATTTTTAATTTAAAGTTGAAAATTTAAGTCATAATTCACGGAACGTGAATTTGTAATTTTAGACGAACATTTTCATAACTTTCACCAAAGTTACGAAGCTGATTATTTTATGCATAAAAATGCAACTCATAAGAATTTAGTTACAAAAAAAAAGACTCTGGAAAGTCTCTTGCTTTTTGTTTTTAGAATTTTTTTAGAACGAGTCATGTTGAAATTCCTCAAAAAAATCGAAAAAAAAAAATTATAACTCCTAATCTATAAAAAATTTTTAATCTATAAATTTTTAATCTAATCTATAAATTTTTTTTATGACGTCAATTGACCGGCCACCCTGTATATACACGGATACGTACACGCTAAAGTCGGTAAAAGTAAATGACCTTAAGATTCGACGAGCGGCAAGAATTCCACTTTTATTTTTATTTATTTGTTTTTTAATCGTCCTTTGCTGGTTGTTTGGAGGGTACGCGTACATCCGAGATAGGAATATCATTCCGTGATCCAGAGAGCCCGTGTGGGTGTGTAGATGAGTTTATTCGCGTCGGTCTTCGAACCCGAATTGGGACGGGACCTTGACTCGATCCCACTCGTGAGCTCGTTTTGCTCGATGCCACTCTCGGTACATATTTCCATATCTTTTTTTTTCCTACTCTTTTCGTTCTTGTCGAGCTCTTTGAGTCGTCGGGAAAACTACGTTGGGCGCGGAGAATTCCGATCGCAAAAGGTCCCAACCCAAACAAACCCAAACAAACTCCCAATAATATTCGTCTTAAAAACGAGTCTCGAAGGATTGAGTAATAAATTTGAGGAGATAAGAGAGATAGTACGATGACAGAATTTTCAAGGGGTGGGGGGGGGCCTCCCTTGGGGCCAAAAAAAACAAAAACAAACAAAAGCAAAAAAAAAAAACAAAAAACGACGAGCAAAAATTTTCCGGGTCAAAGAGCCAACCGGGATTTCCGTTGAGACAACGAATCTTTAATCCACTGTCGATACTTCGCTATTTGTCGTTAAATGTAAATATGCACACCCCCACGTTTTTCTTCTCGAAATATCCTCGTCGCGATTCCTAGGCTTATTTGACGAAACTACGAAAAATGAGCCAACTGCCGTTTAGACATTTATTTTTATACGTTTTGAATCAGTCGTCCATCAAATTTTGTCAAAATTGACATTCAAATTTTGTACGAATAATTTAACTGAAATACACTTTACAGAAATAATTTTTCAATAGAATTGTACTTATAAACGTACATTTTATAACAATGATTTAAAATTTCAGAAAAATGTATTAATAATGGAAGCAGATATGAATTAATTTGATAAATAATTAACACTTGAGAATGTTAGTTTTCTAATTTTTATCAAAATTGAAGTCATTTTTCGTCAGTGATCATTTTGAATTCTTTTTAAATCTTTAAATTCAATTAAATTCAATTCGAATTATCTTGTTATTATTAATAATTACCACAAAACTCAATATTGATCTAGATTTTCAATGATCCCTGATTAAATCATAGTTAAAACGAATCTTTCACTATTTTACAAATTCAATATTTGATAAATTAATATTCTTCGGAATTTGGCGATTTTTTTAACGTCCATATAGTTCGATATTTCAAAGTTCGACCAGCAGTTCTATAACTTCGATCAAAAGTGTACTTTGAATTTACAATTCCTGTAAATTCCTGAACATTTAAAAAAAATTATAACCCTATCTCAACCCGTCAAATTTCCCAAGTGAAAAATTCGGAATTTCTCCGAACTCCGGAAGTCACGCGACGAGGAAATGCCTCGAGAAGAATAAACGAGGTGCGTCTGAGGTCATGAAATTCCTGGTCCCGATTAATTAGCTCATTCGTCAGCCGTTCGTCATTCACGGATCGGAGCGTAAGCTCGTTCGCGAGTTTTCGAAAAAAAAAAAAAAATGAGAGTTTTAATTAGACTTACGAAAAGTCAGGAATCCGGAAATGGTCGTTGCGATTGCTGCTGTTATTAATATCATTATTGAAGTCGTTAACACGCGATTGTGCTTCGTACGAGATACGAGCGAATGAAACCTCGGAAAAAAAGAGCGAAGGGCGCTTCGGATCACGAGAGGCACTTGCACGCTCGAGTGTTAAACCTTGGCGGTGGGGAAAAAAAAACGAAAATAAGAAAAGTCCCGTGTCTGAAAATTCGGTCATGGCTCACTTGTAAATCAAACGCTGCCGCAAGATTACAATACCCAATAAGCATTGTAGAGTCAAAAGGGCCATATTCTCAGATATGCGCTTGTGTGCCACGCGCACACAAGTCTCGAGCGCGTAACGTCTGCGACATTTTTTTTTCCTCGCAAACGCCACCAGAATCGTTGACACGAAACGACGACGATTCGGCTGAGAGGAGGAAACGGAAAATTGAGTCGAGTATGAAATTGACGCCCATTCCAAACTGAATTGAAGCCCAAACAAACCCAAACAAAGCAAATACGAAATTAGCTCTCATTCCAAATTGAATTGAAATCCAAACCCAAACAAAGCGAGTAAGAAATTGACTTTCAATCCAAACTGAATTGAAACCCAAACCCAAACAAAGTGAATACAAAATTAGCTCTCATTCCAAATTGAATTGAAATCCAAACCCAAACAAAGCGAGTAAGAAATTAACTTTCAATCCAAACTGAATTGAAACCCAAACCCAAACAAAGTGAATACAAAATTAGCTCTCATTCCAAACTGAATTGAAATCCAAACCCAAACTAATCGCGTGTACAAAATTGACTTTCAATCCAAACTGAATTGAAACCCAAACCCAAACAAATCGCGTGTACGTAATTGACCTTCAATCCAAACTGAAATGAAACCCAAACCCAAATAAAGGAAATACGACATTAGCTCTCATTCCAAACTGAATTGAAATCCAAACCCAAACAAATTGCGTACGAAATTGACTCTCATCCCAAACTTAATTGAAACCCAAACCCAAACAAATCCCGTACTAAATTGACTCTCATCCCAAACGGAATTAAAACCCAAACCCAAACAAAACCTGTACGAAAGTGACTCCACCCCAAACTGAATTGAAACCCAAACCCAAACAAATCTTAAAAGAGATTTTCCACATATATTTAAAAATATTAAACATACTACGATTTAATTGGTTGCCTTGAATTTTTCAAAATTCGATTTTCAAGGGTTTACGTAAATATAATAATAACTAAAACCGTACTGAGGAAAAGATGACATTGATGCGCAGGCACACTTGTATATCTATGTAATTAGCAACAAAAGCTTTTCCCCCGTAGACTCTAATGTCATTTTATGGTCGTCTTAGCCCCGGATTAAGCCGTAGTCTGGTGAATTACGCGTACGGTAAAGCACCACGTTTACATACGTCTATGTACACGTGCACATGCACGCGCGAGTGTTTAGGACCGAATGATGGCAATGGAGAAGCGGGGGTGGAGACTAATAGTGCGGAGCTAATTACGAATAAATGACGGGCGGTTGGTTAATTCTCGTTCTGCCATTTATTCCCGAATGAAATTGACCGTAAATAGAAGACACGAGGTTTCTAAGTTGATTCCCTTAATTCATGGCGAAGGTACGATCCTGGTGCGTTTCGAGGCGCCAAACTACGCTCGTAAACCAAACGAAATAACTTTCTCACTTTATTGTCACATAAAATCTCTTTATTTTGTTTAATTAAAATAAGTCAACGAAAAATAAATAAAATATTCTTGCTTTAATGGATAAACATTAATTATTTGATTAAATTAATAATATTCCAATTTATAATCGATGGAAATTTGTTTTCAAATTTATTAAATTATTATTGATAAATGTATTCTTATTATTGTTATTGATTAAATTGATATTGATAAGTTGATCAATTAACCTTGATTCATTAAATTAATAATTAACTCGATTCCTAAAAATGCATGAAGTCCATTTTTTTAACTCATAAAAACTATTTAATTAATCAAAAAATTAATTTAATTCTCTCACTTTATGAATTAATTAACGCGATAAAAATAAAAAATAACTAAAAATCCTTTTTTTAATTAATTAAACAAAAAAGAAATAAAACCTTTTTTGTTTGGAACAATAAGTTGTAAAATTTAGTAAAAAAAAACCTTTTTTATTCTTTTAAACCTGTTTTATTTAAAAAATTCTTTTTCACAGTAATTTGTAAAATTTAGAGAAAAAAAAATCTTTTCTATCCTTTTTTATTAAAAAAATTCTTTTTGACAGTAATTTTTAAAATTTAGTAAAAAACCTTTGTTTGGTACCTTAGAGTCATCTTAAATTTGGTACTTGACGACGCCACGATGTCAATATTTGCAGGGGACAATTTGCAATCTCTCGCATCGATAAAACATGTACAACTATACACAGATTCGTATATGGATCATACTAATGCTCGTGAAAACGTTTGCGAGTACGCGCGCGTGTGTGTGGATATACGTATGCCTCATTGTGTTCTGGAGAGGAGAGAAATGATGGCAGTCAGTCAAGGTGCAATTCGAGCGCGCCCGAAGGTTGAAGCTCTCGTTGAGGTCGTGATCGCGAGCGAGCACGACGGCGAAATCGGAGAGGAGAGTACGGGCGAACAGGGGATAGAGTAACAGCAGTAGTAACGGCGTTACCGGACGGACGTACGGACGCACCGAAATTATTATTCGTTCCGGGAAATTTATCGATCCACGTTTACGTAGCGATTCGATTTTACTTCAAACACAAATCACGATTATTATTTTTTCCTGATTATATTTATTATCGTTATTGTTATTACTAATAATCAAGATTTTTCTTATTAATTATTTATTTGTTATTAATTTTATTTATTTTTCATTTATTATTATTACTTTTATTTATTTTTTATTTATTACTATTATTAATTTTATTTATTTATTATTTATTTATTATTAGTAATGATAATAAGGATAATAATAAAAACACACAAAAACATAATTTTTTGTATTCTTAATTTCATTGCATCGTTAACGTAAGATCGAAAGGATTTTGTAAAGTTTGTTAATATTTGACGATCCTTTGATGTGCAGAGGTTATTTTTCCCTCTCTCTCTCTTTCTTATTATTGTTTTTATTATGGTTTATTTTCTATATATATTTTTTTCTTTTTCTGTATTATTTTCATTATTATCAATATTGCCCGATAGTTGTATTAGACCATGATAAACTTTACCATCATCATCATCATCTCTGTCTTTCTCTCTTCCTCTCTCTTTAATATCTTTACTGTTACTACTGTTATCTCTATTATCGCTATTCTTATCATATTTTTTAATTACTGCATTCTGTACATTTGATAATTATTATTATCATCAACTTACGATTTTATAGCTTACTTCGTATTGCAAATTCGTTGTGTATTTCGTCTAATGGTCGAACCTAGTAATAAATAATTAATATTTGACGATCCTGTGATCTGTAGAGGTCAATTTTCCCTCTCTTTCTTATTATTATTGTTTTTATTATAATTTAATTAATATATATATATATTTATCTGTACATATATATATAAATATTTCTTTTTTTCTTTTTTCGTATTATTTTCATTAATATCACTATATCATTCTCTATCGTCAACTTCTACATTTTAGTATGATTTTTATCATTTTGTTATTATAACAATGTTGCCTGATAGTTGCAGTAGGGCATGATAAACTTTACCATTATCATGATCATCATCCTCTCTCTCGCAGCCTCGTTAAACAATTCTCGATCCAACTGGCTTACAAATCGCATCGGGTCCCACTTCCGGTGATCCTTTCTCATTCACGGTAACCCTCCAATCCTGCTGGAATCCTGCAAACTTTTGAATCCGCGTGAGTGGCTGCTCGTACGATTCTGCAAGGGATTTTCGAGACGCGATTATCAAACGTGACATAAATCAGTCGTTAATTACAGGGAAGTTGAACTGATTACCGAACAATCATTGGAAGAGCAAAAAGCCAAAAGTTGCGATTTTCGATAATTCGATTTATCAGGGGAAAGAAATAGAAAGGCAAAAGTCAGGTTATAGAAAAGAGAGGGGGGGGGGGAGTACTCGAAACAACGGAGAACCCAGAGAGATGGAAATCTCTCGCCTTGCCCGCGGCAAGCTCACCAAGGCCCTTCGTCATTCTCCCGAAGGCCCCCGGACCTCCTCCTCCGCACTTTACCCTCTTTATCGCCCTCCTCCTCCTCCTTCCCCCCCCTTTGCCCCGTCCTCACCTTCTCTTTGTGGCACACGCATGACTCAACTTTATTATTACCTTTAGTTTTGTGTACATAACGTAGTCGCGAATTACTGACGCGCCTTGTGTATCCAAGCATCAGGAGTCATTAATGTCTTTTTTTGAAAAATCATTATTGTTATCAAAATAATCGTTTTATCGGACTAACAGTGGTGGCTGATGATCCTCAATATTGGGAGATTAATTGGCACGAGTTAAACCTAATTACCACCCTTCAAATGGCTTTGTTTGGGTTTGTTTGGGTTCTTTTTTGGTTCTTTTTATTTTTACCCTGTTTGGGTTTCATTGAATTTCGAACGAAGAGGGATTTCGAGTTTCGAAGGGCATAGAGATGTGGGAACACTGGTGGAGGCTTTGTTTATTTGAGGCGCCATTTTTATTTATTTATTGCATAACTGTGATTGTCTGGAAAGTAGAGCGAGTAGAAATTTGGTTTCTTTGTTCGTTTGGGTTTTAACGATGTTACGATTTATCTCGTTGCGTTTCATTTAATTCTGACTTTCAAGGACGATTCTGGGCTTTCAAGGACGATGAAACATCTCAGACCTGAAAATAAGCGTGAATTTCACGGCTCTGCATGCCCTTGGGCTCCGAGAGACAAGTTGGTGTTTGTTTTGTTTTTTTTTTTTTTTTGTACGATGCGAGTTTGGGGATTTTCGTTCAGCGGTGAAAACAAATATTTCGTGTGATTCGAAAGTGTTTTTTTAGGAAATTTCGAATTTTCTTTTAAACTCGAATTGGCTCAATCGAAAAATGAATTTTGGTTTATTTTTCGAGTATTCTACGTCAGTACTCTCTCAAAATTCTTTTCTCCCAGATCTTCTCTCGTTCTTCCTCCCTCTCTAGAATCATTTCGTCATCCAATTTTTAAAAATTCATTTTACATGGCGAGAAACGCAAGAAATAATTAACAGAAAATAAAAAACCGTGCGAGTGCACGAAATCGTCGACGTTAGTTGGAGCAACCCATGCATATGTAAATGATATCGAAGAGTACGTGTATATCGTGTACTGCTACTTGTCCGTCTCTTCGTATACGACTAGGAAGTGCAAATCATGAGCTCCAACATACTATTCCCGGCAAACTCAACATTCTCACCTCGTCAGGGACGTTTAAGAGTTTATTTTCAACATCGCTGCTCTTGCTTCTCTCTCTCTCTCTCTCTCTCTCTCTCTCTCTTTCTCTCTCTCTCCCTCTCTCTTTCTCTTGCTCTCTCTATCTCTTTTTCTGTATTTCTCTTACACATGTGTAGATATGTATAATAACGACATCGAGCTCGCAGAAGATATCAAAGTATCGTGCATTCTCTCTCTCTCTCTCTCTCTCTCTCCCTCTCTCTCTCTCTCCCTCTCTCTCTCTGATTTTGCCCGACAGTTAATTCTAGGGCATAATAAAATTTATCATCATCATCTCTCTCTTCGGAAGAGTGACTGAACCTCATATTCTAAATTGTTGTTAACAATATTTTTGTAATTCAATTATTTTTCCTTATTTTTTTAAATTATATAGGTTGTTATTATTATTTTTCTTGTATTTGGTTCGAAATAGGCTGCTGGCGATGGTGTAGGTTGTTCTTATAATTATTATTTATATTTCATTTTTATTTGTATACATTTATTATATTATTATTATTATAGAATTATTATTTTGAATTGTTGTACCACCCCGTACACCCTTTCGGGTTTTTACGGCTTCCCACCTCGTTTTTCCTCCTGTTCCTTCCCCACCTTGATTCCTCCTACTTTCCCC
>JAPYZJ010006209.1:0-27418 GCA_030522765.1 Ophioninae sp. B BG-2022a | reverse complement strand
TTATATTTTTCATCGAAATATTCTTTGTTTAAAAAAATATATAATTCATTGTATCGATTGTATAGTAAAAACCGATATTCCAATTTTTTTCTCGTCTTCACTACGTTTGTATTTTAGAAAACACGGCCATTTGAAGTTCAAAATTGATCAATGACACCCCATTCTACGGTAACCCAAAGTGCTGACAAAGGCTGAGACGTTTTTGTCAGCTGAAAAAAGTATTCGGGTTTTTTTGGAAAACGCCGGGACGCGAAAATTTCCTATCAAGGTGTAATAGTTTTATAAGATGAACGACACCTAACCTCAAATTCGATCGAATCTTCGATGTAAAAAAAAAACGTTTTCCCCCGGCGACACCTGTCGTCAAAATCTTTCATTACTTTTGCTGTAGCTTATAATTATCTATCGTTAACGATAAAAAAAACATTTTTGCAACGAGTCTTCCGCGTGTATTTTTTTAACGGATAACGCACACGAATATTCTCGAGTTACGCAAACACGATCGTTGTGTGTGTAAAGACTGACGTAAAATTACTCACCGGATATGCGTATTGGGCGCAGGGCACGTAGAATTCTCTGCTCATAATACGACGCGCGCGTACGACGAGGGAAACAACGAAAAAAAAAAGTGTTTAAAAAAAAAAATGTTTCGACGTTATATCGAACAGCGACGATTAAAAACGCCCGTGAAAATATTCCAGCTGATAGCGTGGCTGCGAGGAACGTTACGGGCCGAAGGAAGGGGAGCTCTGTGTCAAAACTCCAGTGGCGCCATCTTGCGTTCGTCGATCGTTCTCAAGCTGTCACGAGGACGAATTTTCGAAGCTTCGACAAAAACGACGACGAGAAACGCAGCATCGTCGGATTAAATTTTTCTCTCGCTTTTTTTTTTATTTTATCGAAAAAGCGCAAGACGCTCTATTCCCACTGACACGAACACTTGTCGACACTCGCGAAACGGCGGGGCGACACCGAAGAGGCCGAATCACCATTCGTTTCTTTTTTTCCAATGATAACCACGCGAGAGGAAAAACGATGCGTTAACGAAACGCCGATAATAAAATCCCGAATTTATTCGAACGGTCACCGCGAAAATCAGCCACTCTCGAGTTGTTACTTTTCCCGAAGCTTTCCAATCCCGAAACACTGCACATTCTCAACACCGATTATAGCGCCAATTTTTATCGAAGAAACAATTTATCTCTTGTTTATACGAGATCGATAGATAAGAAACGAATATTATGAAATTTCCACTAATGTTTCCTTCTTTCGAAAGGCACCGGCACTTTCGACGCGTTTTGTTTATTTTCGCGAAATCCGATCGCGCTCGTCGCGACATTGGCTGTCTATGCGTGGCTACGCCATTTTCACTGTGAAACTCTACAGCGCGTGACTGCGCCTGTGTGTTTTTTCGTTCACTTGTGTATACTCGGATACACGTTCGCGCGTCACCTCGTACGTATACGTTGGAAACGATTTCTGTTTTATGTATATGCGACGCGCGCGCACGCCTATCGCGACGATCGAACAACGACCCGTTCACGTTCAATGGCAAGTGCCGACTGCGGCATACTCGCGTGCCTGGGAGCACGGCGGCTCGGTTTCTAGTTCCCCGTTTCGCCACTCACGAACACAGCGCTACTCGACGATTCGCTACGTTTTATTCGTTTCCACGGTCGATAAAATTGAGAATTTTTGGTACTTCGATGCACTGGAGAAACGTTACACTAGAAATTATTTTTTTTTGCGTAATAAATATAATGAGCTGTTTATTTGGATACGATCGTTTTCGACGCTTGTATAATCTTCGATATTTCGTCGACTTGCCATGTTTCGGGTTTTAATATGTTTTCAGCGAGATTATCAACGAATTCCTTTCGGCGCGTGCGCAACAAGCTCGATGAGTTTTGGGACTGTTTCTTGCTTGGGAAAGTGGGGATGAGAATGCATTGAATTTTTGGCAGGATGCCAACCTCTTGCGAATTAAATTCCACACAAAAATAAAGCGATCGTTGGACTATTTCCAACTCGCAATATCGTTGAAAAACGTTTATGTCGCTGATAGCGAGGAAAAAAAATGTAGCCGTACACGCTTTTGCGGAACAGACCGAGTCGAATCTTATTAATCTAAAAATTGATACGTCTTTCAAGTTTGTACAAAGACAAAAGGAGAAACGTTGGCTGGAGTGCGAGTTTAAATTGCAGCAGGCGTTCAGGCTCGATGTGTACCAATTCGAAAGTGCGGAACGTCCGAACGGGTGTACCTCATGAAAAAAAATTTTTCATACACATTTACGATGCTATGACTCAACGAGCAAAAGAGAAGAATAGCGTCCATCGAAGCGTACACGCAACTCCGTTAACCATGGAATTCCAAGATAATTGTTAAGTAGAAAGATCGTTGCGTTATTTCGGCTGCATTCTGTGCCATAATAATTAGGATGTGCACCGACGGAGTTTCGAGTGAATTTGGTAATTGATCGCCATTCGCCAGTATTGCAATTTTTCCCGCTGTTGCAGTTCTGCCATACGTTAAATTTCCAACAGCGAAGATCGTGAGAAAGTGACGTCACAAAAAATGGATGTCACGTTAATTCAACGTCTTTCAACGATTTCTTTTTAAAAAAAATTCGATATTCGTAATTTTTCTTTTCTCGAAATCTCGTTCGTCCCAAACGCGTAGGTGGACACGCTTTCTTCTTAGTGAATCATTTTTTCAACCGACCAAAAATAGATCGAGTTAAAAATATTGAAGTTCAGTCTGTTGGTGATCGTGATGCAGCATTGGAGGGACGTGATGACGTCACGCGTAAGATGTTTTTACAATCTCCATTTTTCACCCTCGAACGACTCAAAAGTGGACTTTTCAGCTTCAGTTTTTTTTTCACTTCCGGCCGTTTCCCATTCACGGAACAGACGCACACGAAAACGGTTTTTAGTGAGAACGCTATTTTTAACAGGATCGTATTATCCGAGGGTTCACGGGCACGGCAAAATTTCAGTTTGGGCTGTCGATTATCGAGGGATGGAGAAATGAACGAGTCTTCCGAAATAGATATTCGATGTTGGGCACTTGACGCGAGAACGATTTCTCAAGTTGGTAGTTGATGCTTCGATGAGCATACGTCCGGTTAAATGGTAACGGTCGGTAAATTATCGACGGAGGATTAAAAATATCTAACATCTGCAACACCAGACTATCTATTCTTTCCAAAGACTTTAAAAGACAACAAAAATAAAACTCTTTTTCATCAGGATGTTATTTTAGATTTCTTCTCGAATTATTATTGTTTTATTTTTTAACGGAACAATCGGCAGAGCACTTTTGGTCTTTCGTTCTTCTCCTGCTCTTTCGCGGGGGTTCGTTGGAGGATGGATGTTTTTTCTTTGTTCGGGGCTCGATGATAATGTTTTTCGGAACCAAAATCGCATCCCACGGTATTTCGATGTTAGCATGCGGGCACGTTTCGATTTTCGGGGATTCCTCGATCTTCAAAGTTCCCTCGATGATCAAATCGCTCCAGGGAATTTCAAGCGCGGAATCGCAAGCGACGATCTCTTTGTTAGCCTTTTCCACGCTCGGGAGGAACTCTTCGATCACCAAATCTCTCCAGGGTAACACGAAACGCTCAGTCGATTCAGTACTCTCGAGTTGCAAAAAATTCTCGTTCCGGGGCGCCTCGATATCGCCACGCTCGACGTCATCAGTTACCCCGTCCTTCATAACCGCAATATCTTTCCACGGAAATTCGATATCCGAGTCACATCGAGTCGATACCGATGGAAATTCATTTTTCAGCGATTCCATGTAAGGCTCGTGCCAGATCTCTTCTTCCGGTTTGTATACGAGATACTGACGTCTCTTCCGACACTTCTGACCGTTGAAACGAGTTTTCTTACGAGCTTTGTCATCAGCGTTGCGCAATTTCGCGTTTCGAGCGGGACACGCGATTCGGCAATTCGTGCCTCTCGATCTTTTCCTGTTTTCCATCTCGAGGAAAAAACCCTCATAGTCTAGGTGTCGTGAGTGCGAATAAAACGAAAATTTTGCTTCGTCCCCATAAACGCCAAAAACATTTTCTCTCGCGACACGCGAAAGAACTTCCTAACCTCAAAACTCGGGCTCGTTGACACGCGCCTGTCGATTGTTCTATATGTGGGTACAAGCGTCGTAGGCATTCATCACAGTGAGTTTGGTAAACGATAACAATACCGGCAACTACCGCTGTGACTCATTTCATTAATGACGCTGATTAATGAAAAAGCTTTTTTTTTTCGACGAACGAATTTCGTCGATTTTCAGCAATCAAATATATTTTCAATTAGATCGTGTACGAGAGAGCGAAAAAAATGAGTTCGGGATTTTCGGTGACATTGTAGAGTTCGTCAACTGCGTTTATTCGGAGCGAGTCATCGAGCGATGACGCGACACTATTCACTCGGTAATATGACGACGCTTCTCCTTCCGGGCTCCGATCCACGAATTTTCGGGTTGCGTTCACCTGAAACGACAAATTATGCTTTTTGTCTTGAAAAATTGAAAGCGAATAATTCGTTGTACCGTTTACCATTGTTCCTGAGGAAATCGACTGATTCGAAACGCAAAGAATACGATTGTTTCGCTTCGAAAGTCGCGCCACTTTTTGGCGAAGCGACGCAACCGCCATCTGGCGCGTCGTTAACGCACGACGTTAAAAATCCAACTGGGTTGCCGATAAAAGGAAATCCGTGAAGTCACCAGCGCGAGATCATATCCGAGATCAAAGTTTCGACAAAAGAGTCTAAAGTTTGGGTCTACGAGGCGACGTACGTTCGAAACCGCGAATAAAAATTAACGAGTATAACAAGCGCTACGAATTAGTATCGTTGGTACAAAAAGAATCTAAAATCGTATCGTTGAAAAGCACAACGACGACAACGCGACGACGACGAGGACGACGAGACACCGAAAGAGAAGAAGATACAAAAAAAGAAAGAAACAGAATGCGAGCTCGAGTTTGATTCGCGTAGTCGAACGACGTTTTGACCGAGGGCAGCCATCTTGCAATCCCTAATCAAAGATCTTGTGGCTAGCGGGTTTCGTTGTCCCTGGGTTTCTTCGGCCAGTTATAATATCAACACACACAGTTCTTCATTTTAAACAAAATGGCTTTAAAACGAATTAACAAGGTACGTGCGGAGAAGATCGGTCGTTTGAGCGTTTTATCGATCGGAGTCTCGTCATATTTGTGGTTTTTCTCTTCGTGTGCATCGCCAAACGTGTGTCCCCAAACGCCCTTAACGATTTTTTTCGCGATTCAGAACGAACGGGGCAGTGATGTGCTCGCAGCGTTTAAAAAAAAAAAAAAAAAAAAAAAATCATGCTCGTCTTTGCATCTCGTCTCCATTTCTCTCTCTCTAGCGCGCGGTCTCTCCCCCTCGATGTCTCTCTCTCTCTCCCTCACACAGTATTCTCCTTTTTCTATCTTTTTTTCTCTTCGCTCTCCACATCACGATTATCTCTTTTTTCGGGGTTATTCGCGTTTCTTTTTCTCGCTCCGTGTATCACGCACGAGAGTTCGTCACCAACATCGGCCGTTTCACGGATCCCGAGGTGACAGTGAAAAAAGACAAAAAATGGAAAATTATTCAAGAGCCTGGCCAAGAAATTGCCGGAAGTAACGTAAAACTATCATTCGACGTCTATACCTATATACTCCTTAACACACTCGTGTATCCACGTTCGTGTATATTTAAACACAATCGGCATACCGTACTCTCCGTCATTTGCAAAAATCTGCTCCGCGCTTTCGGTCCCTGCGATGTCCGTTCCACGTGAGAAACTTAACGTTTTCATCGTACGACTCGCTAGCTTCTATCCGTCAAGGTTTCACGGCTAGAAGTTGCAGCACCTTGTGAACGTTCTCAAAATCCCGGAATTGCTGCTCCGATAACTCGTCGGGTCGTTTTGTGTTCAGGGCTCCCTTTACCGTTTCTCGTAATCTCCGATCCCACAAAGTCCGATACGCGTTGCACCGATTACTGCTTTACTGACGAATGTCAATTTTGTTTACACAGGAACTTCAGGACCTTGGAAGAGATCCACCTGCACAATGCTCCGCTGGACCCGTAGGAGACGATCGTAAGTTTTCGTCCCGTTTTCTCGCTGCAGTGCTCGCGATTCTTAAGGTTCTTCCGGTTTGTCGCTTGGCTGTCGTGGCGCTCAACCCTCGTCGAAGGGGAAATATGATTGGACGGGGAAATACGTGGTTCACTTTCCGAGAAGGCACTTTCAAATGTTGCTTGGGAAGTGGCGATGTAGAGGCAATTGAGAGAGGGTAGAAGCATTTATTTCATGAACGCGAGCGGCTGGTGATAAGGAGTAATAAGTATTTTCACGAGGTAGTTCACATAGTTGCAATGGGATTTTACTAATCGATGTATTTTTGCATGTCGAATATTCGTGACCGAATATGGATATGACAATCGCTGGGGTTTATTGGGATCCTCAGAAATCCGCAATGTTTAAGCCTACTGAAAAAATTGAATGCAACATCCGGTGTACCTTCCGAGACACGTTACTTTTAGTGCAAATATTAAAACGCAATCTGAAAAATTACTCTCTCGCAATGCACAGTCGCTAAGAAATTCGAATAATTTTAAATCAAATTCCTACTGTCCGCTTCGCGACAACTATTCTTTAACGACGAAAGATCATTTTTAAAACTGTTTAATAAAGAGAGAATTTGATTTCATTATCTGCTATCCATGATACAATTTACTTTCGAGCCGGAGAGACATATTGTCAAGGACAGTTTCAATTGCGAATACGTGAGTGGATGGCCTTGTACTCGAGATGTCCATTCCTTTGCCGTCTGCACAAATTTGCCCATTCTATTCGGAAGACTTCAGAATCGTGTCAATCGAACCGATACTGTTAGAATCTCTCTTTGGAACTTGTTCGACTCCGAATGATAGCGTCGCAAGATAGGACTCTCCTCCTCAAACGCCGATAGGAACAACTGTCGACACGATGGAAATTTGTCATTTTTAACGTCTACCTATCTTATTTCAGTATTCCACTGGCAGGCTACTATTATGGGACCAGTGAGTAGAATTATCCACCTTATGGCAGCCAAAACGCTTTCGCATACGTTATGAGCAGGACAGAAAAATTGATTAAAAAAAGCAAAAAAAAAACCCGGAAGTGCATTGAAGCGAGTATGCTTGACGTCGAGAAGCTGATAAACAACGGAGCTAATAAAACGTCTTTTTTTGCAGCCTGACAGTCCGTATCAAGGAGGGGTGTTTTTCCTCACAATTCACTTTCCCACAGATTATCCCTTTAAACCTCCTAAGGTATGTTGCATAATGATTCTATATTTAAGCCAACATATAGACATACGAGCAGATATATTTAGAATTTCCGTGGAGGGTCGTGGATTGTCTGCAATACGAAGCCTGTGATTAAACTTTCCTTGAAATTCGTTTTTCACAGGTTGCTTTCACAACCAGAATTTATCACCCTAACATAAACAGTAATGGAAGTATTTGCTTGGACATATTGAGATCGCAATGGTCCCCCGCACTTACTATTTCAAAGGGTATGTAAACTATCAATATTTATATTTTATATAAATATTGATTTATATATATTTTATATTATTAAAGTTATATATATATATATAAATATATTTATATAAAATATATGAATATATATAATATATTTATATATATTTTAACGTGGGAGTCAATTTTGAAAGTTGATCTCTCGAGTGCTCTCACGATTGATTTCACCGGATCTTTACGTCCGTCAATTTTTGAATTTTATTCGTGTCGCTGCAATTCTATTCCAAGAATTATTAAAAACACTTAGATAGCGTTGAATTCTTTGTCTCGTTTTCTTTAACGAACCCAAACGTATTTTGGGGTTCAAGAGTGCCCAGCATGATGATATTTGCTCGTATTCTTATAATTCGAATTTTGAGAGTTCCAATAGAAGTTAAAAGAATAAAAAGTTGCAAGTACATATTTCCTCATTTTCTGAATAGAGACGAAAGATTTGTCAATGTTGAAGCATTCTTCACGTTTTAAAAATATCGAACATTTTACGTTCGATTAATCAAAAGGATCCGAAAATGCACACTCATGCCGATTTTCATTCGCTTGTGTCTTTTCAGTGTTACTCTCAATATGCTCTCTGTTGTGTGATCCAAACCCCGACGATCCGCTCGTACCGGAGATAGCGAGGATATACAAAACCGACAGGGAGAAGTACAACGAATTGGCGCGCGAATGGACGCGCAAATATGCCATGTGATGAGCCAATCTTCGCTTACATCAAACATCCGAAAGCCACCAGAGAGCCACAGAAAAAAGAGAAGCCCCTCCCCCAGCCTAAAAACAAGCCACTTATCGTTCAGCACTGATTTCTTTGAACAAAAAAAAAAAACAAAAAAACAAAACATCATGAAGCAAACATCCGAAAACTAGCTACGGCTAGATGCGTTTTTAAAAAAAACGATAACGATCGAAAAAAAGAAATGAAGAAACCTAAATTTAAGCCGCAATTCAGGCCCTTCTCAACACTTCTCCCCGGCCACAGCAGCGCGTTCTCCAGGCGAGCAGCGAACTTTCTTTTTTTTTTTCTTGTTCTTCACATGAATTTTCTCCGTCCTGGGTAGCCTGCGAGGTTGTTTTAATTCTAAATACGTTTTTTTTTTCTCTTCACAAAAGGCAGCCACGCGATGGCTACTGAGGCAATTGTAACGGTGGTCGAAATAATTATATATCCGAGTCGAGAAAACAAAAAACAACAAAAAAAATATTTAACGAAAAAAAAAAAAAGAAACCATTGTCAGCTTCGAATTTTCATGAATAAAAAAAAAAACGAAATGAAAAGAATGGAAAAAAAAACGTAACCCTCGACACGTGCACACGAGAACACACACACGTACGTACACACGGACACATACACGATCAATTTAAGGAAGAAGAAGAAAAGAAAAAAACATAGGGAGAGTGAAAGTAGGATTTGTATTTGAACTTGATAGTTTAATTTTTAATGATTGTGCTTATAATACTGTAATATCATATACCTACTTTCTCAGTGAAAAACGAAACAAAAGAACAACACGAAGAAACGGAAAAAAAAAAGGAAGAAAACGATGGATCCCTCGGAACTGACGGCACACCGATTTGTTAGTTGAAGAAAAAAAACAAAAGCAGGAAAACAAAAAAAAAAGCGCAACTGAGCGATTTTTGCCCGTCCCTTGGAACAATGCGGTCACTTTTTTGTAAGACTGGGCTCTATATAAATAACTACTGAAACTATAATCGCAACGTTTTGTTTGATTATTGAAAAAAAAAGAAAAAGAAAAAAACAGAAAAAACCTCACCTCGCGTTAATATCGATTAGGAAAGTTCCCCGCTGTTTAAGCTCGCTCTTTTCAAAGTCATTAGGTTACGCTACGATTCTCGGTGGCCTGGAGTTTCAAGGTTCGAGGGGAGGGCGGGAAGGGCTTAAAAACGCCGTGCGCTCGTGACAATATTTTTTCAAAGCGCGTTTATCGTAATATCGAGTTTTTTTAAATTGTATCCAATGTTTGTTGTTTTTTTTCTTCCTCGTTTTTTTTTGTCACTGGTGACGTTTCGTCAGCTTTCGAGTCACGAGAATCCAACTTTTCGCCTCCAGCATCCGTGAACGATTCGTCGGAGTTTATTCTCTTTCCCCCATTTTTTCCAACATTGTTTCGATACTACAGTATTCGATTTCTTATTTTCATAGATTTTCGATCGAACGAACTGCATTGCTCGTCAATTCTCTATAATAATTATATACATATATTAATTAATATATATATGTACGTATAATTATTATTAATTACTCATGTGAGATATTGTGGTTGCGAAGGATCAGGAACGAGCTCAACTAGTTTTTCCCACGAGGGAAATGTGCGTGTTTGTCGTTGAAAAAAAAAAGGACGAATAGAAAAGCGAAGATTGTTAAGCGTTTGAATAAAAGACTTTTTTTTTTCTCACACGCCGAAGCTACTAGATATCTCGATGGGCGCTTCGAATTTCCGGCTCGAAGTCGATCTCTCGAACGAAACGAAAAAAAAAGAATTTTTTCGCGCGTCGAACGGTTTACGAAGCTTAAAAACACACAGAATCTCAAAAAAGCGTTATCGAATCGTTCGCTTGCATAGCTTGTAAAGGCGAGGATCAACCGAACGATAATGCCAAGTTTGTACGTTGATTATTGTGTAAAATTTGCTTTCGTGGTCGTTGGCCCGAGAAAAAAAAATTGTTTCGGGGCGATAAATAAGAAAACCCCCTTTCGCCCCCCCCCCCCCCCCCCGCTCCACGTCGGTATTAAAACAATTCGAGAAAACTCACGCGGCACGCTTAGGTATTTAAGATCAAAGTTAATTCGATTATTCATCGTTCTGTGACTGCTGAAAGAACCGAGAAACAACGAAAAAAAAAGAACAAGCAAGATCAACAAAAAGATGGATTCGTGTGTAATCGTTTTTTTTTTTAAGCGACGCAGTGACGAACATTTTTTTAGTAACTTGTCATGCAATGTGTACATTTTAGCGTTTAGCCCTTTATATAATAAAGTCCACGTAACGATGAAGCGTTAAAGAAAAAGGAGAAAATATCAGTCGAGGTCCGTCGGCCGTTCCATGCGGCTGGATCGATCTACCGAAAGGAAACCGTTGTGCGTTATTTGGGGACGCTACGGTGCGCCTCTTTCGGTAACATCTGGAAACAGCTCTTTCGCCCGTTTCCGCTGTATCGCTGTCGTTCGTTAATTCATTTTTGCGGTTTGGAAATACACGCAACTGGGCAATTGATTTCCTGTTGCGCAATTCAGCATAACCCAATTCTCTTTGTTTCCGTCGCGTCGAAAGAGATTTACTGGTGAACGATCGAGACGAATAATTATGAAAAATATGGGTATCCGATCCGAAAATGTTCGCTAATTGACAATTCCACTGGATAAAAACTTTTTTCGAGTTCGATCCTTTGTCAATTGGATTTCCCTACGTTTTTCCCATTATTATTATTATCGACCAGAGACACTCGGCGCAACTTCCGGTACAGCTTTTACTCGGAGCGGTGACCGTTTAGTAATATAAGAGCCTAGCGCTTCATTGGCCGCTTCCGGTTGGTCACCCATACAAATATTTCAGGTCACGTGTCTTCCCTTTTAAATCGAACGATTCGATTAAAAACACGATCTTCCGGGTCTTCGAGTCCTACTCCGTTCCTAAAGAAATATCCTATGGTATCCCCTAATGGCGCATACTTCGTGAAACGTTAGACCGAATCTCCCAGAGTATGTGATTACAAAACAGAGCGAGTCTGATACGTAACGCGTTCTGGCGGGCGATATTCGCATCGAGAGCGAAAGAGCGAGAGAGATGGAGCATTGAAAGTGACGCAAACACACAGGACAGCCAAGCTCTGCGAATTCTCATCGAGAGTTACGAATATGCCGGATTATCCCGAGTTCGCGTTCACTCGCGAATCGTTGACGAACGCAACGCTCGAACGTGGCTGGCGTGGATGTCGTTTGCGAAGCGCGGTGGAGGGGGGAGGGTTCGCGCGATTACCGCTGGCGTAGACACGAGTCTCGAGTCTTTCGCCGCTGCGGTGGTCAGTGCAACGACGTCTCGTACGACTATCGGACTCGGATTGATCCTTGTCCGTTCCTCTCGAGCGTCGTTGTCTCTCTGTTCCTCTCTTCCTCTCTTTCTTTCCCTCCCGCGCTCAACCCTCACACGTCGATTTCAAATTCGTTCCTCCTTGAGCATCCGTCAACACTAGCGTCTGTACTTTTCGTTACTCTCTTCTATCGTTGATGTCGCCAGTCCCGAACCCCCAACTTTCGTGACAACGATCCCCTTCGACCACACGAGGTGAGTGTTTATTTACTTTTCAACTTGTTCGAACGAAACACGAATTCGCGTTCGGGACGATTCCCGGTGGTGTTGGTTTGTTTTATTTACTGCTTGTATCTAACTTTCGATCGTTTCTGATTTCCAAGCCTTCGGAATTCGAATAGCTTTGTGATTTAAAATTATGTTCATGCTTGTGTGATATAGTGTCTGCGATCGCGAATTTTGCGCGTACATACGGAAATTATTGCGTTTTAATATTTTTTTTCTGCTGCGGCGAAAAATTACTGATTTCGCGCGGCCCGTGCCGCCATTTTGTGGAAGCGTTGCAACCGTTTGACGCACGCGTAGAAGTGCGTCAAACGGTTCTCGAAACATAAGAGGTTAGGCTACAGTAATTACTGAGCTTTATTTGACAATTATTTAAATGTATTTATTTGTAATTATTAGGGTTATTTCGAACAATCCATTGTGAAGAAATAAGTGAAATGATTAAAAAGTCGTTTCGTTTTTTTTTTTATTACGTTAAAAAAAGTTGTTCAGCACGTAAGAGTTGATTTGTGAAACGTTTTCAGGATTTTTCTAATCATGCCTCGAGAAAAAGAAGTAGTGCGTTGCTCTCGCTCGTCACGGTGAGATAAATGCTAGAAGTTTTTTTTTCCATTCGATCACTGTTTTCTTTCATGTTATATATCGAACTTCAATGTAACCAATCAGTACAAGTTCGACTCTCCAATCCTCACTTTTTACCGGCTCACTTGTAAATCACCGTTCGTTTCTTTCAAACGAATTTTTCCCGATCGCGTATTTGGGACCTCGGGAGTGTCGGCGTTTCGCGTAGATGAACGTCGGAAGATTCGACGACATTGAATCGTCCGATTGCTGCTGCTTGTTATGCGCGAACAAACTTGGGCACTTACAGCTGAAAGAGCATTAAGGAGGCTATTCGGCGTATCGACGTCTGCGAAATATAAACAAACCAGAAAGGAACTTCGTCGTTTTAGACGAAAATAGCAAACGTTTGACCACGGTAAAACCAGACTTCGAAATGAAGGTTATTATCGATAGCAATCGAGTAATCGATAGTACACGTCTGCGAATTTGAAGAATTGTGCTTCGACGCTCGGTGCAAGACTCGCGTACGTTCCATTTTTTTTTTTTTTTTTTTTTTTTTTTTTTCGTTACTGTCAACAAACACGGTCGTTTCGTGCGCCCTCTGCCGAGACTCTAGATGCCTCCCGTGTCGTTAGATTACCGGCCAATAGGAGAGCATCGCAACAGTCGCCATTTTTGTTTACGCGACGTGCCTTTCTCTCGACAAAAAAAGCGAGCAGTTTCGAGTCGAATTTGACCGAAGAAACAGGGATTGTAGTCACAAACGTAAACATATCGAAAATTCGTCGCATCGCTAACCCAACGGTGATGAAGCTCGCGTGTGTACAGTGGCGCCTCTCGAGTGACGCATTCGCGAGAGTCCTTCTTTTCGTTCCAACTTTCACGTTGAACAGACCCTCAGGAAATCTCGCGATGAATTTCCGCGTTCAGACGCGAGCGAGTGAACGGGAATCTCGAGACTGGGAGACCGGGCTGGCAGTCCAAAACGTCGAGGTGAACATTTTTTTTTATTTTCGGTCATTGTTTACCTACATTCTTTTGTGTGTCGGATGTTTCGTCGAATTTCGGTCATTGAACAAAAAAAAAACACTTTTTTTTCTCCCGCGAGTTCTTTCGAGTTTTTTCTGGGTTCTCTTTGGCTATCTGTAAACGATTGACTCGATGGGAGAAAGTCTTAATCTACCGGGAATGGATCGCGAAAGTTTTTTTTTGCCCTCGCTACAAATTGAGTAGAATTCCGAAGAAGAGCTGTATCGGTGACGCGCCTGCGCATTAATACAAACCAGTACCGTTTAAACTCTGTAGTCTTACCCATTATCATAAATATACGTAATTAGCAACCTCTACTATAATAATAACAATAACCACGATAATGCAAGTATTATTAGCTTTACTAATTATTAATAATTATGAAAGGAAGCTAATTATCATTGATACAACAAAAATAACGAATTTACCGTAATATCGATAACAATTACGTAATGAAAATTGATGGAAAATTCACATATTGAATTACGTAACAATACGTAAATCAAACCATCGATTATGTCACTATTATTAATCTAACATTCAGAATAACTCAAACGAACTATTAATTAATATAAAAAAACCGTCGTTTAAAATGACTGAAAAAATGAATAAAAATTATTGTTAAATCTCATATGTTATAAATTATATATGAAAAATAATTAATGACAAATCTTGCGGAAACGTATCGGAATTTTCGAAATATTTATATAAAATTTCCAAAATTGATAGAATGTCATTCGATGTAAGAAATTCAAGGTCGAATTTAAAAACAGTTTGAATTGTTTCGACAGGAACACGGCGCGGATGAACGCGCTTTTATCAATGATGAAACTACTGGCAGGTGTGGAGGAGCTCAGCGAAAAAACCGAAACCGAGGAAACAAACAATGGAAAGCATCAGAACAACAATAACACGAAAAATGAGAAACTCAATTCCGGTGAGCCGATTCTGGAGTCAGAGGTCACCAAATCAGCCAGCAAAAGAGTAAGCTCCATTATTTGAACGAAAAAAAAAAAACAATCAAAAACATTTGTTACAGTCATAGTCGTATGATGCTGAAGTTTGCATCGTTGGAACGCAGCGATGAATCTTTGTCATTTTTTACGATTTGCTTTTTTTTTACAAATGAAGGTCACGGATCTCTGAGAGAATGAGAAAAACCGTTTGAGTTATCGCAGCATGGAAGTAACGAAAGAATTTAAGCGGTGGAAGAAAAATGTACTTTTTTGCGTTTCAATTATGTAAATTCCAGATATTCTTGATGACGAATATTACCGCGAGATTTTCCGTTAAGGATTTTGAAATCCGAGCATTTTACGAAAAAAATGACGATTCGTAGATAAAAGTACAAAAAAAAGTAGAAAACTTTTTCTACTGGATTTTTGGATTTTTGGACTTCTGGATTTAAAAAACTATATTTGAATTACGTACTTTCGTATAATCGAAGAAAATTACGATTCGTAGATAAAAGTACAAAAAAAAGTAGAAAACTTTTTCAACTTTATATTTCAGAGAAATTTCAAGAACGGAAGATTGAAAGATTTTGATTTTTTATTTAGATTTTATTTTAAATACCGAATAATTCATTTTGGATTTAAAAAACTATATTTGAATTACGTACGTTCGTACAATCGAAGAAAATTACGATTCGTAGATAAAAGTACAAAAAAAGTAGAAAACTTTTTCAACTTTATATTTCAACGAAATTTCAAGAACGGAAGATTGAAAGATTTCGATTTTTTATTTAGATTTTATTTTAAATACCGAATAATTCATTTTGGATTTAAAAACTTATATTTGAATTACGTATTTTATGTAGATTTAGTGTTCGTCTCTTTCGTGAATTGATTCTTTCGAGATCACGTTTTTTTCAGAGTTTCAAAAATGCATAAACAGAGTTAGATTTTTTTTAGTCGATTTTGTTGACCGATATTGAGAGGTTGAGTCAAGTTCAGACTCGAAAATTTCTCCCGCTTTATCGCGGGCACGCCCGCGCGTTACACGAATTTCGGGTTTATAATTTATACAGCAACTGTTTCGAAAGAACGAGCTTCGCGAAGGATAGAAATTTTGAACTCGAAACTTCAGTCGAGCTGCCGAAAAGCAGCTGGTTTCTATGAAACTATTCATTGCTTTTTCCATTACGCAATAAGTATATGGTTTTTCATTCGAAAATTTGAACCAAGAGAAATTTATTTTTCGTGAATTTGAGATCGATCGAAAAAATCTAACGAATGAAAAAATCACAAAAAAAAATTAATTAAAAAGCGTTTTAATTCAAGAATATCGAATTGCAGTCGAAAAGTTCGGAAATGACCTTTGGCGATGTTTCAACTTTTCTTGAGCTGCTCTTGCATTGACACAATTATTTCGCCGCGACGTCGATCGTGGCGTCTCATTTTTTTTTTTTTTTTGAACACACAAGTCCGCTACTGCATTGCGCCATTTTTGGGATTCCGCAACCGCCTAGAGGCTCTTGAAATTTCGTTACGTCGCTTCGTCACGACAGGCCACTTGCCCCCTCCCCCCGTTATTACGAAGCTTTGCCATTCCGTAGTAATTCACGAAACGTATCCTTTCTCGAGTATTTCCTGTTGAAACTTCGTCGCCCTTCAAAATATTCAAATTTGACATTTTTTCGATAAAATATCCTGCCAAAAAAGATTCAATGGCAACTGAATAATTTCGTGGGTTTTTCAACCAAATAATTGCAAAGTTGATCGTCAGCGCTTCGTCGAATAAAAATCGAAGGGAATCGGATTCCGCGCGATAGCGATTCGTTAAAACAACAGCGCATCGAATTTCCTTCGAAACGAGACGCTTTCCTCACGCGAGTTTGCCTCGTCCAATTTCACAATCATAAGCGTGAAATTCGAAACAACAGTCGAGTCGATGTGTCTACGGACACGCGTTTATCAGTTTCTGGGTTATTCAGTACCGTCTGAGTTTTTTAGAGAAAACTTTTTCTGCTTTTCGTAGATTTTCGTAGTACTTCGAACGATCATTAAAAGTTTTTATTTTTCAACGTTCATCGGATTATAATTTTTCTAAAAATTTCCGAATTTCGTTTCTCCTCGCATGCGTTTTTTTTATCATTGTAATTTTTTAATAATTCAAACGTTTCTCTCTTCGAACGATTATTAAAAGTTTTTTATTTTTCAACGTTCATCGGATTAGAATTTTTCTAAAAATCTCCGAATTCGCTTCTCATCGCATGCGTTTTTTTATCATTGTAATTTTTTAATAATTCAAACTTTTCTCTCTTCGAACGATTATTAAGTTTTTTATTTTTCAACGTTCATCGGATTAGAATTTTTCTAAAAATTTCCGAATTTCGTTTCTCCTCGCATGCGTTTTTTTATCATTGTAATTTTTTAATAATTCAAACGTTTCTCTCGAATTGCAGATTTCTACAATTGTAACTTTTTCAAACTCAAATCTAAGCTTAAGATACACGGCTTAGGAATAATCGAAATGAATATTCAATCCCTTCAACTTTTCATTTCCTCGTTTCCAATAATTATCAAAAAACGATTCTAAAAGCGAAATTCTGAAAAAACGACAAAATTCCTTCCAGTCTGAGACTGGACGATCCACAAGTCTGCAGAAACATCGGGAATCGGTAAAAAATCGGTAACGGTTGAAGATGGATCCGGACTGTATGATTGATCGATTCGTTTTCGTTCGGTCATACATAGTCCGTTTCACGCGGGTATTGAAAGTTGCTTTCGATGCACCCGGCAGCCGGCGTGCCGTTTTCAACGCGTCGATAGTTTCGACGAAGCGCTCGGCGCACACGCCGTGAACGGACAACCCATCACGAAAAAAGAAATCAACGTTGAATGAGCGAGGTCCCCGTTGATATTTTTTTTTATTTCCTTTTTACTCGTCGTTAGTCCAGCTTGGCAAAGGGAGAGAGAAGGAAATATGGAAAGGAAGAGAAGAAGAGAGAGGGGGAAGAAAGGCATCTCTGACACAGTGCGAAGATGAAAAGCAGGTCCCGTTGCTTCGACCCACTTCGATCGTGGTTCTCCTATCTCTCAAGTATAAAAGCTAATCACCTGTTTACCGCCTCCATAAGTGATATTTCGTCTCGTCTCTTTTTTATCGTCGCGGTTTCCTGCCTCGTTTCTCCACGTTGAATTCTTACGCTTCCCCCACCTCTTTTTTACCTCTTTTTTGCATCTTTTTTACCTCTTTTTTTTCTCGGTTGAAAATTCCCTCAATTGTCTTCCAAAAATGCAAAATCTCGGTGCAATCAAAAGTTATTAGAGAATCAAGGCTCCGATCCGGTACTTTACGAACTCCGTGACTTTTCTAAGTTTCTACTATCGATTCGACACACGCTGAGAATCGTGTAGCGAGTCTCGACCCTCGTGTAGTTTCAAGGTCATCCAACGACCACAAATGTTCGTGAAAGATTGAGACGTCGTTGTAAATTTTAGTAACCTTTAGTATCTGTTGACACTATATTGAATATTTTTTTTCTAAAATTGATGCTAAAATTCGTAGCGAAATTTCCAGCAGTATCTACAGCAGAACCCAAACAAACCCAAACAATGAAAAATCTGTAGTTTTGGATTTTTCCAAGATAATTGGAAAAGCACTTGAACAGTATTTTCCACAAGGGTGTATAAATTCGAAATTTGTTGGATTTTTTACCTCAGTCGAATTTATTGATAGCGATCGATTCGAAGATCGATAATAATTCGTTTTTATTTTTCGAACGATGAAATTCTTTTGTTTTCGTTAATCTGGCGTATTGAAGTGCGAAACGTAAGCGAGTTTATCCAAGTCGCCTACTCGGAGGCATTATCGAGTCGATACATTATCATGAACGTTTCAAGTGCGTTTTATATATTTTTCCTTTTGTCGTTGACGTTTCGTCCCAGAGGTCAATCCTACGAGAACTCGGCTGGCCGCTGCACTCGTTTCCGGTATTCGTTCGTTTTGAATGTCATTAATCGTTCGCTCGCGATTTCGCGTTCGTAATCAATTAATTATTAATTACCGAGAGAGACACGTGTCGACTTGTAGGGTTTAAAAAGTCGAAATCGTAATGACTCGCCCAAAACCGGAATTGACGTTCAGCCCGTTTTATAATGAAAGATTCGGGTCATTCGAACTTGTACTTGGCTCAACGGAGTGATACTGTGCTCGATATACAATACCATCGACGAACGTGACCCACTCTTCCAAGATACCTCGTTTAATTCCTTACCTTTTTTTCTTTCGTTTTTTTTTTAAATAGGCGCTGAATTCGAATTATCAATTATTCATTTCGTCGTCCTTTTGTTTAAACGAGTTTGTTTGCGTTTTTTTTAGGTTTGTTGAGTTTGAAGTTTGCAACGTTGCAAAAAAAATAATTATTTCTCTATTTTTTCCACGGAAATCGTACGTAAAATACCTGAATAATTATTCGAATCTTTATTGTAATAATCTAGAGTTCGAATATGAAGCAAAATGTTTTCCAACAAATATCCGATAAATTATCACTTTTATTATAGATTATAATGATTATTATTATTATTTTTTTTTTTATCGAAGAAGATAAAAGAAATTATAAAAAGTAGCAATCGTAATGACAAAATTGTTGTGCACAAATTATAACGTTTGCTACACGATTGTTCACGGTTCTCGGTTTCAAGAAAGTTTTTACGATATGTTAGCAATATGGAATTTAGTATCGGAGACATTCGCCTCGATCTTTGATAGGCTAGCTCTAGCAAACGTATATATGCGTGTATATGTGTTGAATCGTTCGGGAACTGTGTTATCCAAAGGTGGAGAACGCGGTCTACTTAATGCTAGTGAAATCCTATGGAACCTCGACCTTCTTACGAAGATAAACGGTCGTTCGATGCGAACTCGATCTTCTCGATGACCGCAATATGAGTTAATGTCGTAAAGGAGCCATTCAAAATTCCGGTCGAATATTTTACTTTTTTTTTCAGGAAGAATTGCAGCTTTTTCATTTTTTTTCGTGTTGTGTTGATTTTTCGATGAAATAGAGAACGAGATTTGACGTTTATTAAGTTCTGACAGGTTGATGATTGCTTTCTTTTCAAGCCTTTGAAGAGAGCTAATCCTTTTTCTCAGGCTGCTCATGTGCGACCAAAAGATCCGGCAGCTTCGCCTCTCAGTGGGAAAAAAATAACTTTGGAGGACGAGGAAAAAATGAGGCGTTTGTTGCCCTACGAAGAAGCGCCTGAATACCTTCAGCACAATCCTTTTATACTTCACGGCTACCGTGGCTACCTCACTACAAAATTATGCCTGGAAAGGTTCGTGCTTCTACTGCAGTGATCGATATGAAAAAAAAAAAACAAAAAATTAAAAATGAAGAAAACGTGAACGAAGATACAAACTGAGCGATAAGTAACACAGGTCTCCAGGGATCTCCCCCTCCGAGATTTGATGGTTGATACCGATAAATTTTGGGACGCTAAATATTGGAAAAATAATGAAAAAATTCCAACACGTCCAAATTTTGTGCTATTTGATATTTCTATTTTTTACCAAAATACCCTAGGTGGTCTCAGATAAAACCGTATAAAACTTATGGTAATGCCCTTTTCTCGAAAAAAATTACTAATTAGCTTTATTTAGGTTCTAGGAACAGCTCCTAATTGATGGTTTAATTGTATTTATCTAATTCAATTAATGGCCTACAGTAATAGCTCGAAAAAACATAAAATTTCAGGTCATTTGCTTGTGAGGTCGTTGTTAGGGCATAGTTGTAAATTTATGCAGGACATAGTTGTAGAATCCATTTTGTAATTTATTTAATTTAATTTAAAAAAATATTTCCTTTCAAAGGTGTTGTTTTTTACGAAAAACAAAAAATGGCGGAAAACTGAGTTCATATTCGTAATCAGCGCATCAAAATACACTAGAATCAGTCATTGAATCTCAAAGGGGAAAATAAAAGTTAAAATTTGTAGACTTGTGTAATTAATCAGTTTAGCGTTGTCGTTGATTCGGTGTTTTCTTTCTCGTCACAGCGTATTTTGGTGGACGAACGAGACGATAAATATATGGAGCCACGTTTTCGGCTGGATGCTGTTTTTGGGTCTCACACTCTATGATCTCTGTCTATTAAATATTCATGCTCCTTTCGGCGATAAGGTCATCGTTGCGCTGCTATTGATATGCTTTCAGGTTTGTTTGGGTTCGATCAAATAATGGATTCGATCATTCTTCGAATTCATAATTTTTCATAGATCGGGAAATTCACTTGGATTCCTGATTGGAAAAGTCTTTTAAAAAAAGCACTTTCGATGTTCGCTTGTTTGGAACGCGACGAAAGTTCGTTTTTCTTTCATCAATACATACACACATTTTTTTCGATTTGGGATACCAGAATTCATTGTTTGGGTTCGTTTTTTAAAAAAGTACAGATAAGAATACGAATGAAAAAAAAAAAGGAAAATCGTTTTGTTTCGATGCGAACATAACCTAAATAAAATACTTGTATAACAGAGACCTAGGAAAACATTAGAGCTTGCGAAAAAAAAATCGATCTCTTTTAGGCCTGCATGATACTGTCTTCGGTCTATCACACGTTCTCCTGTAGGAGCGAAAAGGACTACTGGTGTTTCTTGTCCTTCGACCTCTTTGGTATAGCTCTCAGTCTCCTGGCTATATACATGTCCGGAGTGTATTACGCCTTTTGGTGTCACAAGGTAATTTCACCACTGGCCGATTTCAAAATCGATCTTTCTTAAGGAAAAAAGTTCCTATAGTTTCCTCACTCTAAAAATATTCAGAAATAATTAAAATACAGTAAAACGAAAAATTATTGAGATAAAAAGAAATTACTTTACGTAAATAAGAATTAAATAATATGAAAACAAAAAATTAAATTACTTAAAATCAATCGATGGAAATGAATTAACAAGAGTCCAAATATTATAAAACAAGAGTCTAAATAAATAAATAAAATTGAAAAATTCTCCACAAGTTCTAAAGGCGATCGATGGTAATAATAGCAATAATAATAATAATGTAAGCCTACGATACGTAACTATGAAATCGTTTTGCAGGAACTACAGCAGTTCTATCTTACGACCGTCCTATTGATATTTATACTAGCCATGGTACTGCAAATACCAAAGCTCGAAGTAAACGGCAACATAAAGCTGATCGTTTTCGTCGCATGGGCTGCTTATGGTGTATTGCCAACACTCCATTGGGGAATGGCGATGGGAGGGATGGATAACCCAATGGTGAAAATGCTGATACCAAGAGTGTTGGGGATGTACGTTATCAGCGGTGCCGCATTCGCCATATATCTCAGCAAACTGCCCGAGCGTTTGTTCCCAGGTCGCTATTCCATTATTTAAACTTTCGTCAGTCGTAAGATCACGTTTCATTTCGGATCGTCGAGTTATAGAGTTTGATTCGTAATTTTGACATCGGAGAAATGTTTATTTTCGGTTTTCTCTACGCTTAGAGTTTTGAAAGCCTCTACATTTGTTTGGGTTCGTTTGGGTTAATCAAGGACGATGACGTTTTCCAATCTTCAAAATTAGAGGGTTGAACCACTTTCGTTCGGACATGTTTTTATTATTGATTAGTATAATTGGATTCGAATTATTCAATTATTATGATAATTGAATAACCAGGTTGCGTCGACTATGTCGGTTCCTCTCACCAATGGTGGCACGCTCTGGTCGTCCTCGCTCTCTACTACTGGCATAACACTGGAATGCTCTACGTCGAGTACAGGATGAACCATGGTTGTCCAAGCAACATGAGGTTGTGACACGTCGAGGAGGGCAGCCTGATAGGTATTTATCCTAAAAAAAAAAACAAAAGTAAACCTACGCTTAGAAAACTCGGAAAACTGCTTTCTCCATAATTCCAGAATTTTCACATCGGAATGACGTTCTGCTTTTTTCCTCACAAGCTTCGAACCGTTCTAGAAAAAATAGGTAATTTCAATGTCGATTGGGACGTTGGTAATAAGTACAGTATAATCTCTCTAATCCGGCACTATTGAAAACCGAAGGGTGCCGGATTATTGGAATGTTCGGATTACTGGATTATAGTGAAAAACTGGTTAGACTGCTAGTCGACAACGCAGCGACCGAAGCGCACAGGTATAGAGTGGCGTGGGCGAAGGGTGCCGGATTATTGGATGTGTCGATGTATCGAGATGCCGGATTAGTGAGATTATACTGTACTCGTCGTTTTTCTCGATAACGACAGCGAGAACTCATTTAACGTTTTGGTGATTCGTGAGTCCTTTAGAGAAGCGCTTTTTGGTTGAAAGTCTCACAACTCAATGTAACGCAAAGGATCCAATAGAAGGATCTTGATCGTGTGCACAAACGCTTCACGGTTTTTTTTTTAACATTATCGGTCTATCAGCGAATTAATGCTGATGGATGTTTTTAGTACCTCCTGGTGATTGCCTCTGCAACACGGGCGAGCAGTATACCTCACGATGGTACACGGAAATACCGTTCTACGGGACGAGAACCGAGCAGCACTGCGTCATCGAAAACCCAATAAGGGTCTACATACGAGAAAGCGCTTGGAAATGGCGCGACGTCTGATCGAGAAATAGCAATCGTATTGATAGGGAGAAAATATTTCGTCCGAACGTTGCTATTTATTCGTTGAGGCGAAATATTTGCAAAGACTTCCATTCGTATTTCCAACACTCGGTGTTGCTCGCGATACGAAACCGCGTCTTTCGATAGGATGGACGAACAGTCGATTTTTCATGTTATCGTTGAAACATCGTTAAGACATTATTTAATAAAATTTATATTTGTACGCGATGATTGCGAAGCTTATTTTCTTAAGACTGGTTGATGACGCGGCGATCATCTTGGTCTTGTCAAGTTTAGGTCAGGAGGTGATTTTTCCATTTAAGACTAAACGTCTTACCGACCGAGCGATCGTTATATTAGGGTAAGTCCGGGGGAGATGGCCCTACTAACTGTATTAAAAAACAAATGGATTTTACTTACTTTTTGATTTTTTTTCTCAAACAAATTACGCACAGTCTTGTCGCTGGCCGTGGGTTAGTATATAGTTATATTTATAAAACGCCATCTGTTAGTAAACAGTCTTATTTTAATCGATTGGTCATCTCTCCCGGACTTACCCTATAAGAGATTTCTGAATTGAACATACCCAATGATTTCTCAATATTCTCAATATATTTCTCAATATTAGTTTGAGAGATAAATTGAGGGTACCTTTTTTACCGACCGAGCACATATAACGCATCCTTAATATAGATGCGTTTTCCACTTCGGATTTCTTTCTTTCCAACTGATGGAATAGCAGGGCGCTGTAGGTCACAAAGTTCTCTGCATCGCCGTGCGATCCCATTGACATTTATCGACCCCGCTGTCGATACAAACGGAAGATACCAAATGGGCTGTTTTTACCTTCGGAGAATAACGCGACGTATGTTACTCGTTCACGCTGGATGGCGTTGTTATCTACCTCCACGAAGTGAATACGAAATCGAGTGGGCACCTCTTTTTCCATTGGGTATTCAAACGAATAGTTAATCGATTTAATGATATATTTTCATAATGAATAATTTTTATAATAATTGATTAGCTAAATAATCAATTTGGAAAAT
The DNA here is from genome assembly GCA_030522765.1 of Ophioninae sp. B BG-2022a. Classification (NCBI taxonomy): domain Eukaryota; kingdom Metazoa; phylum Arthropoda; class Insecta; order Hymenoptera; family Ichneumonidae; species Ophioninae sp. B BG-2022a. The sequence continues at coordinate 3,280 of JAPYZJ010006209.1, read as the reverse complement.
AACGATCCTTCTTTTGTTTCGGATCAATCCAGTGGCGAAAATGTTTAAGTTCAAAAATCTTGAGTTTTTTTCCTCATTGAATTTTCTTCATTATGCCACGTGATTTTCGAATATATTTTGTTTGTCTGAAAAATAAAAAAAATTAATACAAATGAAAGATTTATTTTTCAATTGATTGAGATTTTCATGAATTCACTTGGAGTTGCAATTTCGAGCTACATTTACCAAAGTATCAATGGAGATTTGTCAGAACTGCTACATTGAAAAAAAAAAAAACTGAAATCCCAAATCGCGATATTACATCCCAAGCTCCATTAGGCAATACGGTTAATTGAGATTTCATCCTGGTCCATTTTTCCTGTCACTTCCGGTTACCCTAACCGAACACTTTGCGTTTTCATTTCACGCTTCGTCGTTGGCGAGTTCGCGAGGCCGAATAACTCGCGTGGTAAGAAAAATAGGAGGAGGAAAAGCCTCCGCGAGTTTTCCCTCCGCATCCGGAGAGAAAACGATACGTTTAACCGAGTAGACGATTATTTATCCAGGAAGCTGAGGGAGACCGAGGCACAAGAAAATTTACGTAGCACTTAATCCCACCGCTTAGAGGCCATAGCAATATCACACGGTCTCCTCCCTTCTCTGCATTCACGGATATAAAATCTCTCGTTTCATCCCTTATTTCTTTTCTTCACTCTTTTCCCTCTCTTCATCCCCCTCTCGTTCTCTCTTCTGTTCCCACGTTTATTCCACTTTCTACAAGGGCCCAGTCATCATAGACCACTTCGCTTCCACCCTTCCCATAACTCAAATTATTCGTTGCTTCATTATTTCTCGTCTGGAAACGAGTTCGATGTTCAATACTGCAACAACGAAGTCAAACGTGCATGGCGCGTTCTTCTTTTTAACCTACGATAGTCTGTCCTTCGTCTTATTATGGCATCTGGTTGGAGTATTGATATTTACGGTTTTTTAATTCGTTTCGAATAAACGTCCATATTTTCTTATCTATTAATATTATGTAATTTTTCATTTTCTCTAAACAGCATATTTTATACGTTTGTTTGCCGTTGAATGCCGTGACAGAGTGGTCAACCGAAATGTGGTCTCCATAGAAAAAGGCCACTCTGTCACTGTTTTAAAAAAAAACCGACGTTAAAAAAGAGTTAGCCGGAAAGGGAACTTTGATTAGTCCTAATGAAAACACAGAAGCAACTTTTTTTTTAATCCCACAGAAGTTACAATTATGTGCAGTTCAAAAATAAACGAAAACAGAAAAATGTCGTTTTATCGTAGGTTGAAAAGAAGAACGACCCGCGTATAAGATGAACTCGAAGTTCGCATCGATACGACTTAATAAAGATTCGAATAATTATTGAGGTATTTTCCTTACGATTTCGGTGAAAAAATTGGAGGGATTGAATATTAATCATTTTGAGATTGAGATCGCTTTGGAGTTTTCCGTTTTTTGAAAAAAATCGAGATTTAAGCTAGTCCACCCCCCACTTTGAAAAATCAGCTTTTTTTCACGTAGAATATAATTTAATAAATTAAAAAGGCAGCAAACATTTTTTTATCATTGAGCCTGTCAGAAATAATTTATAGAAATAATTTTCCGAGACTGGTCTGATCCGGAGTTCTCGCCGGATATAAGAATCCACTGACTGGAAAATTTTCCTTTTTTCCCTTTCCCTTTTTTTGAAAAAATCGAGATTTAAGCTAGTCCACCCCCCACTTTGAAAAATCAGCTTTTTCCACGTAAAATATAATTTAAAAAATTAAAAAAGCAGCAAATATTTTTTTATCATTGAGCCTGTCAGAAATAATTCATAGAAATAATTTTCCGGGACTGGTCTGATCCAGAGTTCTCGCCGGATATAAGAATCCACCGAGTGGAAAATTTCCCTTTTTTTGAAAAAATCGAGATTTAACCTAGTTCACCCCCCACTTTGTAAAATCAGCTTTTTCCACGTAGAATATAATTTAAAAAATTTAAAAAGCAGCAAACATTTTTTTATCATTGAGCCTGTCAGAAATAATTTATAGAAATAGTTTTTTCGAGATTGGTCTGATTCGGAGTTCTCGCCGGATATAAGAATCCACCGAGTGGAAAATTTAACCCACTAACATATGAAGTGTGACAAAAGTTCCATCTTACTATATTTTCGTGTGTCGTACGTGTGATACTTCGAGAGAACCTCGACTGGCTCTGTATCGTACATATCCGGTATTAAGGGGGAAAACATCTCGCCAATGGCACACACCCCCTTCTTCCCTCCGTTCCATCGTCCTTCCTGAACCAAGCGAGTTTTCACTGCGAGAGAGCGAGAGGAGATAAAGAGAAAGACGAGGAAAAGTAAGGAAAACGAGAACGAGTCGTAAAGGAACGAGAGGAAGGTGAGTGTAAGGGAGACATCCGGAAAATAGAGGAAAAGTATAGGGAGCCATAATCCAGAAACCTCTGGGCCCTGAGGGGCTTACCGAGGGCTCCTCTAGATGTTTATTGAGTCGAAACGGCGCACGCGCTTCAACCCCCTTGGCAACGTCAGCGAGAAAAACGGGACGAAGAGAAAGAGAGAGAAAGACACCGAAAGAACATTTTCCATGTAGCGGTTCATCATCCGATACAAAGAATATCTCGAAGCCTTTTAATTGATAGATAATAACTTTGAAGACTCATTTCCACCAAACGAAAAGTAAAAGAGTCTTCAAATCCTCGGGGTTCTAGCTTTTCACTAACCCATTAACCGCCAAAATGAAATTAGCCATAATATATCGATTAAATGTTTATATTTTTTATTATTGTTTAATATTTTATTTATTTAACAAAACAATATTTATTCAATTAATATTGTTTAATTAATAATATCATATTATAAAATTATTTTGATTATTATTTTCATTATTAATTAATTCTTTATATATTATGATTCAATTATTTTTATTATTTATTCTGATTTATTATTTAATTAATATTTTATCTATTTAACAAAACAATATTTTTATATTGTTTACAAACCAAAAGAACGAAAAAGGACAAAAGAAACATGTTTAGGCTCCCCTTGAAGGGGTCGTACACAATTGAGTACAGTAGTATATCAGAGCATCTATTTTTTTTCAAAACAAGTTTCGAACCTCTTGTTCAATATTTATTTTATAGCTACGGATATATGCTTCCAAAGAGACATATATTGAAATACAAATATATTATTTTAAACAATAGAAATATAAATCTGATCCTACTTACTCGTTATCGCCGCAAAACTCGAAGTTTACAATCCTC
>JAPYZJ010006208.1:0-10308 GCA_030522765.1 Ophioninae sp. B BG-2022a | reverse complement strand
ATGATTTTCTCTTCAAAATGCTTTTTTAAAAATCCAAATCCGATGATTTTTCGATTTTTGGCAGAATTTCAAAGTTGGACCATCGATTTTTGCCAATTTCTCCATACATACCCCTTTGCCTCTTTTTTTGCCATTTTTCGAGGGGACTTTGCGGGGACACTATAAGAGATATCGATATGAATCCAACGCCATTGTTTAAGTCAGGCAAAAACCTTTTCCAAACACACCAAATAAACCTCCATGTCATAGAATAAGCCTACTCTACGCCCTTTTGAAATATCGTGATTTCTGAGATTCTGGAAAAGTGGCCAGGGAAGACAAAAAATTTTTTTTTCGTTTTTAAACTCTTTAAAGGGTCTATTAAATCGGAAATTTTCTGCTGATTACGAATATACCCGAGTTTTTGCCGGAAGAGCAAAATTCGACTGGGAAAATGCGAAAAACCTTTCTAGAATATTTTGTCGACATTTTTCCGTAGAAATGGAGAGTTCAACGCGAACCAAATTGTGGATTTGTCTTCAAGGTATAAAAATACATCTCCACGGACCTGCGATATGACACTAAACATCTAAATATAATAATTATTTCGAGGCTAAGCCCGCTAAAAAGGCTCGCCTGGTTGGCTGCCTTAAAAAATTAATAACAATTCAGGGGTTGATTCGGGAACCATACATGCTTATATCAATCGCCTGAGAATTTCACCCCCAACCTCCCATTTCAAGGATGACATTCTTAATTAGGGCACCTTGTATATATATTGCTATACCTATGTATATATATATATATACAGATAACAGTTTAAAGCAACACGAATCAACGCTTTCAACGAACCACAACCGGACGATCAAAACTACACTCTGATGACATTTCCTTCAGGATTCCCCAGAGTAAGCACGAAGCGTTCCACCGAGGATGTTTCCGCATTACATAACCGAAGATGGATCGCGAAGCGTTATGAAATACGGAACGATCTTTCATCGTTGATCGCAGAAATTATACCGTCACGGCGCGACTACCCAGCCCCGGAGAAAAGCGCTACGTCCGCGTTGCCAACACGCGTGCACTTGTAAAAGTAAAGATACGTTGGGAGGGGACGAGAAAAAAAAAGAAAGAGTCGGAAAGATCTCTTTGCAGGGTGGCCGTTTCTTCAGCCAGACGTTGTTCCGTTCGCCTCGACGGGTCTTCCCAGTGACGGCGCTATCCGGCCAACCGTGCTTCGCTAACACTTTTCTTTCATCTCCCGAAGAAGCATCGCGAGAGAAGCTTGGCCGAGCGTGTCGAGAACACGGATACATTCCGTTCGTTGGTTCCCGTCGAGGCAAGACGGCAACCGACAAGACGCCGAGGTTGCAGCACTCTATGGTTTTCGCGTCAGATGTTTTGCGAGTCGGAATCATCGAGACGATTTTCGCTGAGAGCTCGAAGCGTGACGAAAAAAAAAATCATCATTAAAAAAATGTTATTCTTACAGGCTCGAAAAAGATTTTTCATAAACCCGTAAAACTTCATGATCAACGAGCAGTCCCGTCGCAAAATAGAAAAAACCCCCACCGAATACCTACTCGAAAAGCAATTCCCGAAATATCGTCCGGATATAAAAATGCGCGATAACGTTTCCAGTCATTTTTCAAGGTACGCGGTAGCCACTGGACGTAATCCGCAGTGTAGAACACCCGGTGATGTCCGGACGTTTTCGGAGACGAGCGGTGCGGGCTTGGGGGAAGAAGAAAATCCCGCACGCGACACGGAGGCTACACACCGGGCATGCTCGTACGCGCGCACGTTCTTGTCCGACCGTAACTACCACTCGGTTCTTTCTTATTGCGGAGAGCTCTGGGACGCGTACCCTCCCCGAGTGTGACTCGAATAAAGAACGCAATTCCGGTGACCTACATCAAGAACGCGCCAGCTTTCGGGAGGTAAAACAACGATACGTTTGCCAATGGGAATATCTGTGTTTCGCTTGATGACCGTAACGGTTTTGTAGGCAATGGCTGAACAATAATGGACCAATGGCTGATCGAAAATGACTATAGGGTTTCCTAAATTTTATATTTTTCGTTTACTCATTTATCATTCATTTTTATGTGTAATCTTGTCATTTCTAATGAAAAACGATGCCTATTCTACAGCACATATTCTATTACATTTCTTTAAATTTTTAGTGCTTTTTTTTACGTTTGATTGGGATCGCCTGACCGCTTGAAATTGTCATTTTATTAATAGCAATTTATTAATGGCAATTGTTAATAGGCACTCGTCGGTTTGGCGAAGATTTTCGATTTTTAATTTAAACGGAGTGACTGACTCGCTACAGAACACGGTTGTAGGATGAATCAACCTCGTGAACACGAAGTTGAGCTACTTGAGATACGTTTATTAAACGGACAGAGATTCGGGGTCTTACAAATTTGGTGACTTACTGACTCACTTAGCCTAGAACAGAGGCAACTTATAGGGCTGGGGTGTGAAAAATTGAAAATAGTGGGAGGAAGGGCCTATGGAGGCTTGACGCCTATAAGAGGCCTCAAGCCCCAAGAGAGTTTTTAGAGAATTCAGAAAACCAGTATTTGACTGTTCCATGCGCCATGAGGAACGCCATCCGCCATGAGGCGGATTTAATAAAATTGGAAAAATGGAAAAACGAAAAATTACCATCCTATATTACAATATCCTTAAATCGATACTTATCTTTTACTTCTATGATCCCAAAGATGATTTTGCTATTGGTCTAGGAAGAAGCGTCTGGATCCCAAATCGTAACTCCTTTTCCCCAAACGCTGGGAAACGCAGGAATAGCATTAACAATGTATCATCACATGACTCTGGCTCATTTCCGGTGTTACACCTTTAGCAATTTCCACTGCTTCGGTTCGTATTCCTTCCCAATGGAAATCTTTAATTTCCACGACTTTCCTCGTTCTCCTTGACGAGAGTGGATCGTGATGAACGAGCCAAACGAATTCGCCACCCTCGGAAGTTTCCTCGTCCTCGTAGGTAACGGCTCTCGTCGACGAGAAGTTGGCGGGACGTCGTTGGCCGGCGGAGTCAAGAATAACGTTGAGAATCAATCGGCGGTGGATGAAGAGACGAGGAAAAGCTGAGGATACAGCCCCGGGGAGAGCTTTCCACCGAGGAGCTTTCGTAGAATAGAGAACGAGAGAGTGAGCTTGGTTTTTTCAGCCCGGCGGGCAATCGTCGGCCTCTCGTCTGAGGACGTCGGAACGAGAGAAAGAGACCAAAGGCGAATGAATGAGATCCAGGGAAAATGCGATACTTGGGAGATAAGCCGAGATTGGTCGTACGCTGAGACCAGCCTGAGAAGACAGAGGGGTTAGAACCGGAGACAGGGAGAAAGAGGACGGAAAGGTAAAGACCGGTTGAGTGGAAACATAGGTGGAACCCGAGACGTAAAAACCCCAGTCGTCCTCGTCGGGGTCCAACGTCTTCGGTGACGCCGAGCCGGCTTATATCCGGCTCAAAGATCAGTAAGAGGTTGGAAGGATCCGGTTGAAGGGATCGGGACGTCTTGACGACACTGGAGAAAGCTCCTTTTCTGCTTCTTCCATTATTGGTAAACATTCCTGACGACGCACTCGTACCAAAGATTATGCGAAATGTCTTTAGAGGAAAGCTCTATTCTGACGTCACGTTGTTCTTCAACATTTGACGGTTGATGCAGGGTTATCGAGTCGGAAATGAACCAAACGCCAAAAAAGTTAAAATCCATTCTCCAAAGGATTTCTCATTTGGTTGAAGCATAGTTCGATTCGTTGTCCAATCTCCAAAGCGCTACACTTCCCAAACATTTTTCTCGGCGTTTGATAATCGCCCGACATTGTCATCTTTCTCGAAAGCACCGGTGGATTAAAAACAAAAAAGAATCTTCGCCCCAGGTGATGAGGAACTCGTTTTCGTTCTTCCGAAAGACGCGAGGAATTCCGGCTGGAAAGTATAACGCTCACATTCATTCTCGTTTCACCCTTCATTTCTCAGCTGGTATATTAGAGCCAGTTCTTTCGTCGTCGTCGTCGTCGTTGTCGTCGTCGTGCTCCGGCATCTCGAGGTGCTCCATTAATTTCATTTCTGCTGTAGCCCCGCACAAAGTTTAGCCGGGAGTAGAGGGGCGGCGAGGGGGAGGATTATACTGTAGTAGATTCAGGTCGCCTCCTTTATCGTCGCAGCGAGTGCGCATGCAAGCGTATGAGCTTTTGTGGCTCTTTGTTCGAGTCAAAATGGGTCCACTTGAGTTCTCCATTTATCCACATCTATATATCCGGCAACTGCATCCTTACATGTATGTATATATACAGGGTGTCCCACGACGGAATGTTATTCGTTAAATGGGGGAGTTGAGGGTGAAATTCTGAGTCGATTCATGCAGGCATGTACGCTTCCCGGATCAACGCCTGAATTGTTATTAATTCTTAAAAGCAGCCAATCAGTACGAATCGACTCAGAATCATGAATGAATTTACATTAAATGAATCCACTCAGAATATTACCCCCAACCCCCTTAAGGGATGACATTCCGTCAAGGGACACCCTGTATATGTTTGAGTTCATGTGCATCACGATGTTCTGCTTTTGGAGTGGTAAATTTGCCCGATCGAAATACCTCGATGGACGGGTCTCTCTAACACCGTAATTTCATTCACGATATCACAGGTTTTTCCAGCATCGGCTTACCTAGGAACGAGTATATTTATTTCATCCCGTTCTCGTGCGTGCATTTCTTTTTTTTTTTTTTCTTCCTCAGCTCACTCTTCACTAAAGACCGTGTTCCGGATTTTTATTCAGCGAAAAACTCTCATACGCCACGAATCCAAGTATCGGGATGAAAATTTTCAAAAGTGGGGATGAAAGCAATATTTTCCGTTTTTTTTTGCACCCTTCGAACGTCCGTGGGAATTCATTCGGAGTTATCGATTGCGTGGGTCCGTCGATTCATCGAGAGCCCGCAGGGCATCTCCAACCCTCATCCTCTTCTTTTTTTCTTTTTCATGATGCTACCGACCTATCGGCTCAAACCGAGCTCTTATCACGAAAGTACAATTAGTTGCGCAACCAATTTTTCATATTCCAAAACGTTTCGTGATCGGGACGGTTTCTCTGGCGATTCAATCGAGAAGATTGGTTGGATGATTTTTTTAATGGCCTTGAAAAATACAGGGTGAAAAGTTAATTCCTTTTTCACACTTTTCAACCCTCGCTCTCTTTATGTGAAAAAAAATATATATATATATGTCAGCGACTTGGAAAAGGGTTGAGGGAAAAACTTGACTACGCCGTGGAAAATCTGACCCCTCTTTCCTTGAACGAAGAAACAAGTCTCCTGGGAAACCGGGATGGAATAGCGAGAAATTTCGAGGCGGGTATTATAAATTCAAAATAATGAGCCAACGCTCGATAAGGGAAGGGCGCTGGAATTCAACGGAGCACTTTCATGGCCAATGGAAAAATAAGGGTGAATTTAACCCTTCCGAACTTACTTTCCCGTCCTCTCCGCCTCTTCTACCCTTTGTAATCTCATTAGAAAACCTCCATTCAAAAAATGGCAAAAAAAAACTGGCTCAACCAATGCACCATTAAGAGACTGAATAAAAGTTTTAAAAAGTCAAAAATTTTGAAAATTCGTAGAATGATAATTATCGATTGAATAATAATATCCGATTTATTGTAAAATGTATTACTGAAAGAATAAATTCAAAATGCACTCTCGAATAAATCAAAATAGACGTTGACTTCTGTTTTTGCAAAACAATAATTTTGAGTTTGGCAATGGATTCGAATAATGTATAGAGGTCCCTCGGGCCATCAGGTACGAACAAATATTTGCTATCCTTTTCGATCGTCCACACAATCGGCCCCTTCCCACCGACACATACGTATATATTAACGCGTGGGTGGTCCGGGACGAGGTAGGCGTCGTGTTCGCACGTGTGGTACAAAGGATTCGTAGCCTTATATAGACGCCGATATTGGGTAATTTTGTTGGTACGTACATACACGATCCTCCAACATCATAACAAAATTGCTTTTTCGTGCAGACTTCCTACGATTTCCGAGATATTTTGGAACGCGAGGTGAAACCACGGTCTGTGCGCATCCATCGATTTGACTCGATCGATCGAGGGATGAGGAGGAGTAGTCGTAGTAGTAGTAGTAGTCGACGTCCAATAGAATGGAAGCTAATCGGATGACTCCCTTTGTTCGGGTTAACAATTCGTAATCGGTGCGCGTATCGCCTATACACACCACCGAATCCGATAACGAACGGAACATCAATCGGATCATATCGTGTTCAAAATATTAACAAAAAAAAAAAGATTTCAGAGGTTGGAAATTGTTTGTAGCCCCTTAATGTTTTTTTTTATTCAAGTATTGGATACTACTGATTGAGAATGTTGAACGAGAATTTATCGCGAAAACTCCGAAGATCTTTCGACACTGGATCGTAGGTAATCTCAGATGGGCGACGATGTACGAAAATTGGGACGTTCTCCAATGAATGCCGAAAAGGTACAAAGGGATAAATCGGAATCAAATCTCCAATTCTCACCACCATGGATTTAGGTCGAGATTTCGAGGTAAAGATTCAGTGTCCTCGATGGAGGCTTTCCCCTCGATACAGCTGTCCGTCTGTTTGCACAGGTTTCCCTTATCGCGTCTTCGTCGCATTGGCGAAAGATCGATGGGCATACGCGATAAGCAATTACAAAGCCCGAGAAACGCTACTTCCGTATCGTTGAATGCTTCGTGTCGGTACGGCACAAAAGAAGTGGGGTTTGCGGGGCTGGCCGAAGTATGCGCGTAATGCGGCTGGATCAAATGGGGGGGTTGGTTAGGGGATGAAGACGCGGCAGAGTGTGAAAACGCGCATCGTGACCCAAATTTTGCCCGGTACCAGGCTACATATGCCCGAGCTTTGCCACCCCCCCCCCTTCCTTGCCCCTCTTGTCCAAACACCCTCTTCATCCCCTTCGCATCCCTTCCGACAACGCGCAGACTCGATCGCGACCGAGAGCCAAGTCCGACCTCTTTTTACTACCCACCTAGAACTCTCGCGCCTTTCTCCACTTACGAAGACGCACACGTAGCCATCCTAGCGAAAACTCTTCGATCCGGGTTTACCCGGCGATGCGTAGCTCGGTCGAAAGCTATTGGAAAAAAAGAGACTGTTGAAAGACTGGACACTGGAAGGGTCCTTTAATATTCTTTCGTTTTTTTCTTTCGGATAAATTATGATTTTCTAGAGCACTGTCTAGACTCCATTTATAATTCCCAAACGTGAGGCACTGACAGGATAAAAGTTATTTGAACCTTTCAATAAAAAGATTACCAAGATGCCCAAGTTATTTAAAAAAAAGTATGAAGACCGTGAAAAAAAAGCCACGCGTGCCTAGCTGCGAGGAAAGGAAAACGGATTCGAGACGGTGTGCGCAGGTTGGTAGAGTTGCAAGCGAATATGCCAAGTTCCGTACCTCCTTTGCTAGGCAAAAGAGACGAGCTCCGAGGCCGTTAAACTTTTACACTGGATGCAACGCCGACGCGGAGTCTTATCGCCGGAGTGTTTGTACGGTGATCTATCCCGCAGGAAGTTGGTACTCCATACTCCGCGGCCTCCCCCCCCCCTCCCCGTCGACCCCTCCGACGCCGCGCACACCCCCGTTTCTCGGTCTCTCCACCTCGGTCCCTTCTCGAGCCCTTCTGTATCGCCAACAACCGGTATGCTGTACAAGACTCGACGCGGCCTACATACCGAGAGTTATGAGCGCGGTGACTCCGCGGTGTGTGTCATGCTGTCGCATACGAGAAACCCGCTGCCGCCTCTATTTTCCGACGCGAAGTCGCAATACAGAGGTGCGGAGAAAGATAGGGCTGCGAGTGACGCGGCTACAAAATAGAACCAGGTATCTCCGGGAGGGCGTTGAGAACCCAGGGAGTCCTCTCATAAATGTTTCTCACTTTTCGAGACATCTCCATTACGAACACTTCCGTCAACAAACTGCGGAGAACGCGAGAGGAGAAAGGAAGACCAGCAAGGAGGATCGGAACGAGGACGATATCGAATTGCACCTGAAAATTCGATCAGTGTATTTTTATTGGGTAAAATACGTTAAAAGTAGTGGTTCCCTCTTAAGAAACGAGTAGATAAGAAATATTCGGATCGAAAAGTCCTTTACGGTTTTCGTCTACGATGCATAGAAGCTGAGATATTAATTGGAGAACGCTAGCCAATCATGCTCACGACAATAAAGCCCCCCACTCCTTCCAGCTGCACGGTGGGGCGACAAGCTGCACCGTTGATTGGCCACCGTTAATCATTTCATATCTGGACAACGGCACGTCTTGTCGAAAAACAGTAAAGGACTTTCCTCTTCAGAATTTCGCGAACCATTTGTATCTATGAGCAGACACTGATTCCTCGACACTGGATCTACCCACGAAGAAACCCGTTTGCAAGTAGTTCTTTCGACTTTCACTCGTTTAGGAAAAAGTTACCGGGTGCCCTCGATATCGTCTTAATGTACAAGTTGCTAACGAGAACTCGTGATGATGAATCCAATTATGTTCGTAGTTCGAAAACATACTAAAAAAAGCCTCATTTTTTCCTCCTCGTCTCTATATCTCCTGTGCGTCATTTCGTAGCAGCTTTTCCTTTCCCTCTCTCACCAGTGGCCCAAATACTTTTCCCCCATAAAAGCGAGAAGCTTTCAGAGCTTTATCGTCCCTAGGAGTTACCTTTCCGAGCAGGTTTAACGAATCTCCTGAGAGGTTGGAATTCGAGAGTGTCACAAAGGAGAACCATCTCGAAATTATTGATCGTCGCCCGAAGTTGTCTCACTTTTTTTTTTAACACCGGATCCTTGAAAAGGATTTTTTCTAATTCCGATATCGGCACGAATTCGTTCGCAGTACGGTGACACATGTTCTTTTTTTTTTACAGCCGCCTTGATTGGACCGTGTTCTCTACGTGACGCAATAAAATATATACATTGATGTAAAGTTGGGTTATGCTTCTTCCCTTCGTGCTCGCTCCGAATACACGTTTCGACCCTTTCGCGGGATATTCCGGCGAGCTTGCGAACGCGGGGGCGGCGCAAGAACCGTTCTTCGTCCGACCGATAAATCTCGCAATTTTGAAGAAAACGGCGCGGAGCCAGGAGTAACGCTAAAGTTGCCGAACTTTCGTGTGTGTATCTTTGGATACACGTTCTCTCTCTCTCGCTTTGCACTCGCGCTTTCTCCGGCGCTATTACTCGTACGCGTGCGATATAAAATGTGAAAAGTAAGCTTGCATAGTAGTAGTAAAAAAAAAAAAGAAAAACCCGTATCGCCCCCGTATTATCGCCGTCTCTCGCTTGCTCTCCAACTTTTGCTACCGGGTGTACGCTTGTTTGCGGCTTTGTGCCACAATCGATAAACAAGAATATTAGCGGTATTAAGGTGGGAGCGGATTGCACGGGAAAGGCGGTAAGAATATTAATGGCGATTCCCCTTGGAATTTCTCGCACCATGCTAAATTCCTATAAATATATTAGTAGGGCTTTCACCCATTTCTCCCTCTTACTCTCTCTCGCTCTCTTTCTCTGTCTCACGTTCCTTTCGTCTGCTAATAAAGTTAGACCCCGATCAATCAATCCTCGCTAAATGTATACCCGATAAATTCGAATCTGTCATTAGGTATCATAACGAATCGAATCGTTGAAACCGACTAGACTTCGAACCGAAATTATCATATGCAGTTTGTCAAAAGAAGCTGCGCGAAAAACATATTACCCAAAATAATTTCTACGAGACGAGAAAAAGAAGGTTCAAGTAAACCGTTCCATTGGCTAATTTTCCACGAGGAAAACTTTCCTCGATCATCATTGCTCTTCTTTTTTTCTTACGTGTTTTACGTCCGGAAAAAGCAGTCTAAAAAAAATCGCAGCAACAAACACCATATGTCAGTGAAGTTAGCAGAGCATTTCCTAGCATAGCAAGATTAAATGAGAGTTCTCTTGGCATGCAGTTGAGTTCTATAGTTTCTGATAGTTTTTAGTAAATAGTTCTGTCGATTTAGCTAAAAAAACGTGATTGAAAAAATGATCTGCTAAATTCCCGTAGCAGATCATTTCCCAGCAGAGCAAAACTATCAGGAACTATGTAACTCGACTGCATGCCAAGAAAAATCGCATTTAATCCTGCTCTGCTGGGAAACGATCTGCTACCGGAATTCAGCAGATCATCTGTTCAATCACGTTTTTTTTGGCTAAATCGACAGAACTATTCTTGAAAACTATCAGGAACTATGTAACTCGA
>JAPYZJ010006207.1:0-10308 GCA_030522765.1 Ophioninae sp. B BG-2022a | reverse complement strand
GGACGTTTATTCGAAACGAATTAAAAAACCGTAAATATCAATACTCCAACGAGATGCCATAATAAGACGAAGGACAGACTATTGTAGGTTAAAAAGAACAACCCATATATACATGTATGTATATGTATGTTTATGCAACGCAATAAAGTTTGCAAATGCATTCAAGGTGGAAAATTGCGGTCTGAACATGTTCGCAACTCTCTTATATTTGCGTTATGGACCTACGAAGGGGTAAGCCAAAGTTTAGAACCGATGTACGTGTAACAAGGAGCTTTCACGACGGGCGAAAAAAAATTGAAATATCTTACGACGGAGAAAGAAAATGAAAACTTTCCAAGAAAGAGGCGTAACGATTGATTTTAAAGAATTTACGAGTTTGAAAAACGCCTTTTGAAATTCCGCCGTTACACTTCAGGCAGGATTCTACATTGAAATATTGAAATGTTTGCACGCGTTTATCTGTAAACTACTTTTGTTGCACCGCCTGGTGCAAAAAAAGTAGTTGGTACTGAACCGATCGGTGTGAAATTTTTACCGAATTTTCTGTATAACTATAGTAACCGAGTGAACAAGAATTGTTTAAATACTTTGATTTTCACCATTTTATTTGGTGATATGAATTGAAAAAACGTGTAATGATTTTTTGTTTGTTTTTTTTCGCTGCTAATTTGTTATTTTTGCATGTACATTAAAAATGCTAGGTCGGTTGGTTGCTAGGGATACATTAAACTTAAAAATTCGAAACTTATCTCTTTTAAATGGCCTATTTTTCAAATTTTAATACACACTACTCGAGGCGTTCTATTCAAATGGTATTTTTGTATGTTTAACGTGACATAAGATATATGAATGAAAAATTTGAAAAAATGAATTTTGAAAATTTGAATCTTGAATTTTGAAAAAATGTATTTCAAGAGTGCATTTATTAAGTCCAATAAAACTCTACATTAATATCTTTATTTATAATATTACAAAGAGTTCGTCAAAAATTCATAAAAATTGACGTTTTTCGATCGCCCAAAGTAGAATTCTGCTTTTTATCAAGACAAAAGTTTGCAAGCTGGCTCGTTGGATTTCGATGATAGGAGTTTTGTTTTTTTTTTTTGAAATCTTTCACGGTTGTAATCGTTCGCTGATTGTCACCTTCGGTGGGATTATGAGGAAAGTCTCGACATTGTGGTCGGCGAGGTAAGCCTCTCTCGAACCACCCTCTCCGGGCTCGACCTCGAATCTATCCCCAAGTTGATGAAGAGTCGCTTTGGTCACGTGAACCCTCCTGAAAAAAGACCCAACTATACGCAAGAGCTTTCTACAATGTTTTCGTCTTATCTCTCAGAAATTACTTTTTTTTTTACAAATGGAAAGAACTCGACAAAAGTCTAGTTTTGCCCGAGTTCGCTTCTCGTTTCGTGAACACGTTCTTTCTGGATCGTAATTAAAACTGACCCCGGTAGTCCGCCACTCTCCATGTGATTGGCCAGTGTGACATCGTCGCTCCACACATCGAATTGCCATTTTCGAAGCCCCAAGACCCCGCACAACACGTTCCCCGTGTGAATGCCAATCCTCATGTCGACATTGAATCCGGTCGCCTCACGTACGAATCTGCCACGCGACAACGCACTTTTAAACTATTTATCGGCATGTTTTTTTGGGGAATTTTTTTTCTTCTCTTTACTCCCGAGTTATCAATGATTATAGCCAGGATATATAGGGAACACGAGGAAAATGTTTAATCTGCAGAAAATGTTCATTTTAACGAATTCTTCCGAAATTAAAACTTAAATTTCGAAATGGGAAAGAAAAGACCGAATTTGAAGTAAAAACGTTCCTTTAAAAGTAATAATGAAATTAAAAATTAAATTCCTATATTGAAATAGAAAATTCCTCTGAAATTAAGAAATGAATTCGAAATAAAACATTAAAATCCGAAATTGAAGTAAAAAGAATTCCTTTAGAATGAAGAATGAAATGCGAAATAAAATTAAATTTTGAAATACATGTAAAAAAGTCCACCCAAATGAAGAAAAAAATTGGAAAAAATTCATCTAAAAACGGAATCTTATTTAAGGGATTTTAATAAACACAGAAATCTGTCACGAAACAAAACAATTCTTATCGGGTCATACCATTTGAATTTCCGTTTTAAAGACCGGTATATTTTCAAAAAAAAACTCGTCGGTATTTTTCTGAAAAGGTTTGTACCCGCATTATAAGGGTGGATCGTAGAAATCCTCCCTTGTTAACTCGTGCAGTTATTCTGGCATTAGCATAATAACCGAAAGTATCAGATATGTCTGGAGGGACCAAAGGAACGTATATTTGTCATGGTGGTAGTTTGCCCCGAGAATTTGGGAGACGAGCCACTTTTCTCTCACAGAGAGAGCGTTATTATTATACAAAGAGATGAAACGCGATGTTTACAGATGGCTCGAAAGAAGTCGCGATTTAATAATACATGAACAGGAGATGCTTGAAACGTGACATCCCGTCTAGGCTTCGAATCAAAGGTTTTAATAGAGAAAAATTGCTTAGTATCACAATATTAATGACATCTCCGTAACTTGTTACATTCATAGCTAATTAAATCGCGATAAAAATTATTTTCAAATTCGTTCAAAATTCATTTTTGACAAAGCATCCGGATTATTCGTCGTACCAGTTTTATGGTCATTTTATGTGATCCTTGAATGAAACCGTAAAATCGGTTACGTCTTATTTACTTTTCAGCTAATCGAACAATATTTTCTCTTATCGAACGTGAAAAAATTCAAGCTAAGTTTCGGAATATCATTTACGTGACGTCAAAAATATACGAAGTTGAAGTTTGCATTGCTGTAATGCAAACTAGGTAACAAAAATATTTTTTCGTTGCATTCCAACGGTTTATTTTGAGTAATATGTAACCTCTCATTTTGCAGGTTTATTTTACGGATCTCCAATTTTAGATATCTCCAAAAATATTTCAGTTATATTGATAGCTTGAGCGTGCAACGGAAGTAGATAAATTTCAATGCCATAAAAATATGGGGTTTCGGGGTAAATATGTCCCACGAGGATTCCGAATTATAATAACATCTTTCGGGAACACTTTGGGAATGAAGAGGCGCGATAATAATCGTATCGAGGAACTTCCTCGCAGTTTTTTTCACGATAATGTGATTTCGGGATTGGAATAGGTACGGGGTCACAGGAATCATGATGATACGGTCGGAATGCGCTCGTAAAAAAAAGAACGCTTTTAACGTTCTTGAAAAGTATGAAAAATTCCCTAGGAATTTCCATCGGAATTTTTGACATTTTCAATCGTTACGTACGATTAAACGTTACCTTATAGCCTCGATCATTTCCAGACCCATGTTGACACAATTGTAAGCGTGATTCGGTCGTGAAACCGGCAAACCGGAAACGCAGTAATAACAGTCACCGAGAATCTTTATCCTCATGCATTGATTGTCCTGTAAACAAACGCCAATTTCGCTTTCGGATAATTATTTTTTTTTTCTATTTTCGAGAGAGTTTTTCGATGAGTAATATGTATGACGTAATAGAAAAAAAAAGCTTCTTTTCTCGTTCGTTATTCCGTTTTTATTTCCGTTCCAAGCTTCCTCGCATAATTTTCAATGCTTATGAGAGATTTCGTTGTAAAATGTTCGAAGAAAAATGTTCCTCGAGATTAACGTGAACTCGTCCACTTTGCGTACTCCTTTTCGAGCGTTGAATTTCCTCCTTCGTCTTACATTAATGAAGTTTTATTGCATTACCCCCTTCCCTGCACCAACCCAAGAAAAATGCAATCCCAATTATGTTTTCAACGTTCTTTCGACCCAACATTGAAATTTAAACATACAAAGAGAAAAAAACAGGAAATTCATAACATTTGGCGTATATCATGATTGAAAAAAGGCAGACGATGCCAGAATAAAAAATGAAGGAAAGGAATGGATAAGTATACGTATGCACGTCGTGTGAAACGGAGGATCATAAATGCGAAAGGCGAGATGAATTGACCCTGATATAAGATGACAGCTACTTTCGTCGACACGACGTTTCCAGTTCCCATGACGATATATCATCGATTCTCACCTAATATATATACTTATCCTTTTTATACGGCAAACACTATGGCTTATGACGATGCGAGTCTCTGGGTCTTATATAAATCGATTTTAGAAGCTATATCGACATCTCGAGGTCTATTCCAAAGAAATTCTGGCACCCGAGAACGGTTTTTTCCGATGTTATGGTCATCCCGGTCACTGGAACAGGAAGATGCCTCGAAATTTTTCACCGACAAGCTTTTAACGGAAAATACATTTTACGGAAGTTCGAAGAGGAAAGTGCGCTTTTTTCCATGTCTATCTGATTAACGACCCGTAATACAACTTGGCTTCAAACGTTCCTCAAGTAATTTTGTTAAATAAATGTATACGCATAACTCTTAGGGAGTTAGGCTTATGTCAAATTTTTAAAAAATCGTCCGTCGCTCGAGACAACCCAAATTGGGGAAGAAGGTGAAATATAGGGTTAAGAAAACACAAATTCAAAGCGAAATTATTGTACCAACGATGAAACTGCTAGTCAAATTTTGAACGCGTTTTTCCTAAAGCTACGTTTTTCCAAGGTATAAATACACGATTTACGTGAAATTTGGTACACTTATTCATTAATATAGTAGTTCAGTTTCGTCGACATTTTTGCATTAGTTATTAACGATTATAATATCTATTTTTGTTGTGAAATTGGTAAAGAAAATTTCGGAAAAACGTTTTAACCGAATAAAAAAGAGATCGAAAAAAAAGCTCGTGGGCCCCTCAGGTTCCAATTTCCTTTACAAAATGTTTCACAGCAGCTTTGATCATTAATATTTTTTTATGAAATTCAGTTCGCAATATTATTAATTTACGTAAAAACAAAAGTCCGAAAGATTTTGCAATAATCTTGTACCATAGTTATTTTTTTAATAATCCTGATTTTTGAATCATCTCAGTAGCCTAAACCGTAAACTTAGGACTACTGCCCAAATATCCACGATCGATGAGAACGGAAACCAATGGGTGCGACTAAAATCGCGATTTCATCCTCAATGCGCAATTGGGTTATTCCACGGAGGAGATTAATTAGACATCGTGGGATTTGAGAAAATAAACTTAGCGTTTAAAAGACGTATCACGCGAAGGCCACGTGATTCACATTGGAGAACTCTGTTGGGGTAACTTCCGGGTGTAAAATTAATTTCTGTCCAATTATTTATTCTTAAAGTAAAACAACGGAAAATCGAAGGTTTCAAGCGTAATTAACCCTAGATCGATAACCATGTTTGAGTGAGCATATTTTGGATTTTGTGGATATTAGGTTTTTGAATGTGATATGATGTCTCAGTGTATGTAATTTTATTGTGAGTAAATGAAAAACATTAGAGTTTATTCATATTTTCATTAGAAAAAAAATTACTGAACAAAACAAGGTACTTCTTACTTTACAAAACTTTACAATTTTTAAAAATCGATTACGTCGTTTCGACGTAGGTTATCTATGAAGAGTTAAAAAGTTTCTGGAAAACTTGAGGCTGCGTTCAATTTTTTGACAGATTTATGATAAAAAAAAAACTTTTTCCGACATTTCCCCCGAGATCAGTCTTTCGACAGGCTTGTCTGTGAAACCGCAGTTCCATCAGAAAATTAAGAAATCACCGGCCAGATATTTTCCATTGGATTCAATGACGCGCCGGTATCTCGCTGCGGAATTAATTACACCGTGTCACGAGCATATATACAACCCTTATTTCCCACCTGGTTGATGCCCTTGGAGGGCGCGTGTCTCGAGATACGTTACAGACAGGAAATTGACAGCGAAACTCCCGCACTCTCCCGTAAGATACGCCCGGTAGAACGCGTTAATTAATTTCGCAAGCGCTTATACTTCGTATCTGTATAAGCACGAACGCCACGTTTAATTTGCAAAGACGCCAGGTACTCGACAGACCTCGATTTTCAATCACTGGTGCGCAGAAATCTTCTAAATTCCGGTAAAAAAAAATATTCTCGTATGATCCATTATTTCTCCCGTTCCATGTTCTATTTTGTTAACGAAACGTTGAGGTTCAACGGTGGTTTTTTGGAGCGCGAAAATTCGCCCGGGATTGGGAAAGATGTCTGGTTGACAAGAACGTGTACGGGGCAACGCAAAAACTGTTCGTGACGAAGCACTGAAGAAAAGCATACACCCACTAAATGACGCAATCCGTGATGCTTCGTCATTAATAATGGTCTAGTCGTATTCAGTTGATAATTACCTGACATCTCCGAGTCGCAGGTTCAATTAGTTTTATTGCATAATTTAGAAATAGGTGGATAAGTTTAATGACATTGATTAACCAAGTTTGTTTCATGGTGAAACGCGCCTGCAAGAATCTTTAAGAATCTTTAATCTTTAAAATAAAAATCATTTTTTGAACGCGTTTTTCGGACAATTAACGTTAATCTATGGACGATAACTGATGCATTCGGTTCAAGTTTTTATCGTGGCAATTCAACGAAAATAATTGAATTTTAATTTCTCAAATTTCCTTTGTCGATTTACGCTGTGAAATCCCAAACGTTTTAAGCCATTTTTATCACAGATTTTTTGCTATGTCCAAAAGACGTCTGTTCGAATAAATAGTTCGAGCGAAGGGATCAGAAGTGAGAAATGAAAAATCGTTGCGCGAATCCAGCGTTGAACGGTTTCGAAGGGCAAATTGTAGATGTACGGATTTTTCTCGGGATGTACGAGAATAAGAATGGTACTTGGAAAAATAGAAGTATCAAAAGCTTTCTCATCGTAGCCTCAACTTTTCCAAGATGGCCTATTTCGTTCGAAATGATTTATATTTTGCGAGGATACTTAAGTTACTGGGATAATAAATGTTTTCCCTCCAAAGGTAGATATCGCGTATAAACGGTTAGGATGCTGTGTAAGCTCAAAGGACGAAGGGTCAGGGTCGCCAGAGAAAATCAGTCGATTATAGGGTCCCCATGATTCTGTACCTTATGGCACACCGGGTTAGCCTTTGATTACACCTTTTTTGCCGACAACACTAAAAACTTTTTCTCTCCGAAGATTTTTCTCTATCTTTATAGGATCTTGCCCTTTAGGGATTTCGCGGCTCGATGGGTCCATCGTTTTTCTTCATCGAGCCTTTGTTTTCGTGGGGATAGAATGATATCGCGGTTTCAATAACAATTTATTCCCGGTGAACTTTAAAACATGGAAAATTGCTTTTTGAAAAATGTAATGAAGAGCGGACGATTTATTTTTAATCACGAACTTTTGATTACGACAGAATCGTTAGACAAGCGTTTGTTTGGGTTCAAAGTGTTATCAAAGTGCACTTTTTTCAACACCCGATTAACAGATTTACTCGAAATTTCGTACAATTAGGTAATCAGTGTAATTATTTGATCCCTAAAAACATTATTTTTAAATAATTTGTTCGATGATTATTAGGAATAAAAATGTTATTTTTCTGCAAAAAAATGAAAAAAATGGAACATTTAGATATTCAATTTGTTAAAGTTTTTTTCCACCATTTACAGGTTTAATTTCCAAGTTGAATAAAAATAATAAAAATATATTAATCGTTTAAGTCAAATGTATAAAAGTTGTGTTTAACAAACGGGATGTTTAAAGTTTCAAACTAAATGTTTAAATACAACATATAAATACAAATATATACAAATACATTTAAGGCATTTAAATAATGCCTTAATTGGATTTTCAAGGTTAAAAATGATTATTATTGCGAACAAATGAATAGTGGATCGACAATAATAATAAATGATTATTGTCAATAAATACGAGAGGGCAAGCAATAGTCCAGTGGATGTAAAGTGGAGTTGGGTCGAACAGCTCGCAACTTTGGATTTCCAAACGCATCCGAGTAAGTTTCATCGGACCTCGCGCTTTGGTCCATTTGCTCGAGGAATATCAAGATTTCAGGGAATGAATAATAAACTTTATCGTTGCATCCTGGGGGTCTGTGGCTTTCTCTCGCTTCCCATTACGCGATTTACCGAAAGTACCGCAGGCCACTCCCAACGGATTTGTACGAAATATTAGTCGACCCAAATGCAAGCACCGATATACGTATTCCGCATTCGTCCGGTAAACCGGATATCAGTTTTCCAAGTGTACAATCAAACATCGGCCGATTTTATTTTTTCTCTCTTATATCGAATATTTTCACAGTCGCGAATTTGCTTTACGTTCGATGGCAAATAAATAACATTTCATTGGACGAGTCGCGTTTTTTCGAAGCGTTGAAAAATATCGAATATTTCGTTCCGATAAAATTAAAGTTAAAGCCGAAAAATAAAATTGGTCGATGATAAATGCAGAACAATTATGCATCATTGAGATATATTGAAAATTATTGTTTTTTTAATCCTCGAATTTTGATCGCGATAATTCAACTGTGAGAATCGCGAAAACCTTTTTTAAACTGTTCAATCAGCGATTTGCAAAATATTTGATCTATACTATTTTGAATAATAATGAAGATATTAAATTTAAAATAAGAGAACGTTCAATTCAATTCTTTATACATTTTCGTCTTTTGCAAAGCGATAGAGGCGAATAATATTGCGGGATATTCCGATAATCACATTCGTACTTTCGTCTTCGAGTATTCGCCAGAAACGAACGTGAGTAACGATAAATATTCGCGGGATTCGCGCCTCTGGCGTTTCTCCGCTTCTCCGCGTCTCGTCTCGCCAGGTCTGCTCAGCAAGTTCATTCCTCGGAACCGAAAAAGCGTTGATGAGCTGGAGAGCCGATTTGATCGTTTTCGCTCCTTATATATCTTCATTTCGAAAGGAAATTATTAACGATTCAGTTTTGCCAGTTTTCTTTTTTAAAAAAGCATGGAATCGTAAAAATATCTAGTGAATCCAAATTTTCTAATGCTTCAAGGTTCTTCCAGTTTGAGAAGAATTTGAACGAATTTTTTTTTAGATGAAGAGAAATTCTCCTCAGATATGTGTTTTCATGTGAGAATTCGTTTTCGTCATCGATAAGATTTCTTACGATTTTTATGGTCGTTAAAATTCGATGTAATTTAATTGTAATTTAATCTCCTTATATATCTTCATTTCGAGAGGAAATTATTCACGATTCAGTTTTGCCAGTTTTCTTTTTAAAAAAGCATGGAATCGTAAAAATAGCTAGTGAAACCAAATTTTTCTAATGCATTAAGGTTCTTCCAGTTTGAGAAGAATTTGAACGAATTTTTTTTTAGATGAAGAGAAATTCTTCTCAGATACGTGTTTTCATGTGAGAATTCGTTTTCGTCATCGATAAGATTTCTTACGATTTTTATGGTCGTTAAAATTCGATGTAATTTAAATGTAAGATAAAAGATTATGGAAATCGAGTGAACAGCTTTCGAATCGAATTTGCGGAAAGCCACGTGTGACAGGATTGATAAGACCATTTCTTCGTAGCGATGTAAACGAAAAAACGCGATTCTTGCGACGACATTTACTCCGAGGTATATCTGGAACGACTATTTTCCGTTCAAATATTTACAGGGTTGACGGAGACGAGTACCCGATCTCCACAATTCCATAGATATTTCTTCTCCATCCGGATATCATCCACATGGGGAATGTGTACTTATGGAACTTCCATGGTCGACGGAAACATCTGAGAAATGCGGAATACCGATTTCTCTTCGTCGTTCATCCACTTGAATTTTCTACTCGGATATCAAGAGTCATGACAGCGTCTCGAGAAGTTCACGGGTGAGAACTACCGCGGGTCTTATCGCGCAGTTTGTTTTAGGTTTTGGTAAGAATTGCAAACGTTCGGATCTATTCGCGCTTCGGGGAAAATGCATTGAGCTCGAAAACAATGAAAAACGCGTATCCGTGAAGTTTCAAGTATTTTCAAATTCGTAATTTTCTCCAGTCGATAAATTCGTCACGCCAGAAAGATATACAGTTACGAGATATAAAGATTACGATAGAAAGATTACGTTAAATTTTTTATATTGATAATTTTGATATTTGATATTTGATATTGAAAATTTATATTGATTAAAACTACTAATAATGTTAACGAAATTGTTTCAAATGATTTTCTGACCTTTTTATGAAATGCACTCCTTCCTGTACTAAATCAAAAACAATTTTCATAACGTAGTCCATGACTTTGTATTAAGTTTTACATCTTTTTGGATAGCTAGTAAGACAAGGATATTTTCCTAGTAATT
Source organism: Ophioninae sp. B BG-2022a (assembly GCA_030522765.1). Taxonomy (NCBI): domain Eukaryota; kingdom Metazoa; phylum Arthropoda; class Insecta; order Hymenoptera; family Ichneumonidae; species Ophioninae sp. B BG-2022a. The sequence continues at coordinate 56 of JAPYZJ010006207.1, read as the reverse complement.
TGTACATCAGGCGTAGTATTTTTTTTGCACTAGACAATATTTTTTATTAAGCAATA
>JAPYZJ010006206.1:0-16543 GCA_030522765.1 Ophioninae sp. B BG-2022a | reverse complement strand
AGAATAGTGGTTTTTAAATTTCGAAGTGGACCGATGCGTGTTCTAGGTTTTTCGGCGCGATTTCTCAAGGGTTAAACATTTTTATCCAAAATGGCGAGTTGGAGGCCCTTAGTGCCATCGTCCTGAATGCACACAACAAATTTCGTACAGATTGGTTCAGCCGTTTGAGAGAATAGTGGTTTTCAAATTTCGAAGTGGATGGAGGCGTGTTCGTCATGCCCTTAAGCAGTGTCGGAAAAGGTCGATACTTGGATCGGTGACCGCTTAGCCGTTCTCTGGATTGCCCATTGACCAGCGGGAAATCGATTTTTCTGAGACCTTGGTTGTACATACTTTAACAAAAAGTCTATACACCAAGGAATCAGAAGAATTATATTATTAATTAGAATTATAATTATAGGCCGTTTATACCGATACGGGTTTTCCACAGTTTCCCCGTACCCTTGGAAAACCTAGTACAGTGTAGCGTAAGTCGGCTATGGCCGCAATGGGGGCTAGATTCTGGCGGGGTATTGGACAAGGAAGAAGATAAGGTGGAACGAAAAAAAAACAATTTTTTAAAAAGGAATATTATACATTTTTTTTAAGCATTCAAAATTAAGTAAATATAATTTATAGATTATAAATGATATGCTTATATATTTTATATATATATATATATTCAATTTTAAAAATTGAATATATATAAATATAAAAAAATTTAAAAAACACAAATAATCCGATAGAAAATTAATTATAGGATTTTGGTTTCGTTTCGTTGAATGTACGACGGAGCGGATTTTAAGTTTATTTTGAAGATATTAAGTAAGCGGTTCCAGATTTTTTATTTTTCATACAATAAGAATTTTTTTTATTTTTATGTTTTAGGTTTAGAATGAAGACATTACTATTATTCAGATCCCGCGATCTAGCGTCCCTTGATATTCCAAGCGCAAGATCGACGATCACGTTCATCTCTTGGAAAAATGAATCGAAAAAAAACTACCTTAATAAGAAGAAATTCCTTCAAAAAAAAAAAAATTTTTAAAAAACAGGTAAAGTAGACAAAAAAGAACGTAATAACGAGGAGCGTATTCCCGCGGCATACATGCACGGGGACGAGCGAAAAATAGATATCCGATAAAAAGATCGTGTCTCCCGATGACCCCGGCCGGGACTACTCTCGCAACTGAGGAGTTCCGTTCCAACGGTACACGATTGGAATCGAGTTTACGGTTTTTTTTGTTCTTTTTTTTTAAATTATTAAAAATATATTTTGCATCGTTCCTGGATTTTGAGCGGTTCTCCAAAGGAGGGGGGGGGGAGGGCGCTGTTATCTCGCATCACGTTTTCTAGTCTTAAACGTGCGAGCACCGTGGGGGCCTTTTGGCTTTGCTTTCACTGTCCACGTTGGCATTTATTTGATTGGGGAATAAGTTCGTAGCGTTTTTGTATTTTCCTTTTGTTTTACGATTTTTTTCCTGTTTGGCAAAGTTATATTTTAATTTATTTGAATTTTTTAATTCAATTTTGGAAACTAATTTTTTTTATTTAATTTTGGAAATTAAATTTTTTAGTCCAATTTTTCAGTTAATTAAATAAATTCAATTGGAATTCAATTATTTACCGAATTAAAAAACTTCAATTTGAATTACATTTTTTATTTTACATCAAATTTTAATTTCATATTCGTTTTTAATTTAATTAATGTTTTGTTAAAGTTTATTCGATAGAACTCTGTCTGCTCTATAAAACTGTGCTAATCGTCTTTTTGAGTAATTAAATTTTTAAAATAATTTTTGACGCTTATAAATGGAATATTAAAAACGACATTTTCGACACCTGCCCTTCTTCACTTTTCATCGAAGCCGGAAAGCTTCTGAAATATCCCAGAACATTAGCAACGTCGAAAATGTTGTCGAAAATCCGAAAAGCAGGTGTCAAAAATATTGCTTTTTACCTACTCGACCTATTCCACTTCTAAGCCTCAAAATTAATAAAAAATTAAATTACTCAAAAAAACGATTAGCCCAGTTATTTAGAGCAGAAAGAGCTCTTTCAAATGAATATTACATTTTTTGTCAAACAACAAAAAAAAAAACTTTTTAAAATACAAAAAAATATAAAAACGTTACGAATTCATTTCCCAACGTGATACAACGAAGACTCGAATATCTTTTACCAGATCAAAACTGAGATGAAAAAACGGCAAACTACGGCAAACCGGAAGTTCGATGAATCGTCATCTGAAATCTTTTCTGAACGAGCTTTTTCCTGCCCGTGGAATCAACGAACGTCTCCAACGAGATTTCACTTTTTTTTTTTCAAATTCACGTTGCGAGAATATACACGAGATTGCAAAGTCGAGATTAAAACGAATTTAATGTTATTCCATTCAACGTTCTCGAGGAACCTCTTAGTCTGCGTTCTCTTTGTTTCGGTTGGAAATGTTTCTAGATCGTATGATGGGAGCGACGCCCCCCGATATGTTTACTCGCTTTATGAGCAAATGGCAGCTAGATGAGATCGCGTTGGCGCAGAACTAGTCGATTACCGGTAAATAACTAAACCGGGGTATAAGCAACCGGGCATAAACTTTTCTGATGATGCAGTCACGTGCCAAAGGAACTGGGACGTTTTTCAGACGGAAATTCGAAACGGACGCTGGGGAAAGGAAACCCAAATTCGATTGACCAGAAAGCTCAAAATTCCGAATTTTATTATTATAATTCGGAATATAAAAAATCAAAATATAAAATTTAAAAAATCAAAATATGAAATTAAAAAATCATAATATAAAAAATAAATATAAATCAAAAAATAAATATTTTTTAAATTCCGAATTTTAACATTAAAATGCGGAATTTACAAAACCAAAATATAAAATGTCAAAAATCAAAATATAAACATCAAATATAAATCGAAATTTAAATATTTTCAAATTCCGAATTTTTATATTAAAATGCCGAATTTACAAAATCAAAATATAAAATTGAAAAAATCAAAATATAAAAATCAAATATCAGTCGAATTTTCATATTTTTAAATTCCGAATTTTAATATTAAAATTCACTCTCCCCAATTTTGGAATGAGCTTTTGTTTGCCATAAAGTACTTTAATTATTCACCACTAGTGATATTTAGCCGGCGGAGGCTGACATTTTCAATTACTAAACCCAAACAAACCCAAACAACCTTAATTATTTCCATAAGTGATGAGGTTGTTTGGTTTTGTTTGGGTCTAACTTGGAAGGTTCATTTCGTTCAAAAATTCGGCTCATTTCAACGTTTAGGCGTCGAGCTATCCCAAAATGCCTTATTTCATTGCATTTTTCGCCAAACTTTAAAACCCCATAATTTATGGAAATAATCAAAAATATCGACTTTCGCAGGCTAAATATCACTAGTAGTGACTAATTGAAGAAATCAATGACAAAATAAACAAAGCTGATGCCAAAATTGGGCCTGAGCCCTACATGTGGATAATTTCCAAAAAACGACTCAAAAACAAAATACTCGATGCGCAGTTGATCACGAGAGAAATAGAGAAGAAAATGATCGCATTATTCGGCGGAGAAAAATGTCCCGTTCGATTGAGTCCCAAGTTTAAAGATCAACAAGATCCTACTGTGGCGATTTTAAACCGAGGATGCAAGTGTCGAACGTGTGTGCGTAACAGTCTCGCGATCATCATCGGGCCGACGTGATTTCCAATTGCGAGCAGCGCGAAAACTCGGTTTGCTCCAGCAAACGTAAAAGGATTTTTCCGTAACGAGCTCTGCCTCGAGTACAGGATGTTCCGAAAAGAATCTTAATATTTATATTATGATAAAACACATTTTTCTCATTGTTTGTACTTTTTGACAGAATTTGAGAAATTTCGAACTATAATAACTGAATTTTATGAATTTAATGAAAATAACCCCACAGAGTCTGTACTTTTTGACTGAAATCGAGAAATTTCCGAATAATTTAACTAAATTTCATGAATTTAATGAAAAATGCATAATTAATAATTGAAGATAGGAACAACATTGACATTACGCCAATTTTATTAACTCCACATAGTCTGTACTTTTTTTTATTGAAATCGAGAAATTTCCGAATAAGTTAACTAAATTTCATGAATTTAATGAAAAATGCATAATTAATAATTGAAGATAGGAACAACATTGACATTATACCAATTTTAACCCCACAGAGTCTGTACTTTTTGACTGAAATCGAGAAATTTCCGAATAATTTAACTAAATTTCATGAATTTAATGAAAAATGCATAATTAATAATTAACGATAGGAATAACATTGACATTATGCCAATTTCATTAACCTCACAGTCTGTAATTTTCGACTGAATTCCAAAAACTTCGAAATGAAAGTTTACTAAAATAAAATGTTGTTTTATTTTATTGAAATATTTTATTATTTATTATATATCATAGTATTATATTATGTCACAATATAATAATAATAATAATATATTATATTATACAATAATATAATTATATTTTATTCCTTAAAATTTAATATAAAGAAAAATTATTTATTATTATTTAAAATAAAACATTATTATTTCGAAATAAAGAAGGTTTGATAAAAAATGCAATATTAATCCGTAATAATCGATAGAAACACAAAAAATCGTAGTCCATCGGTAGAGCCTAAGAGTAACATTATTTTCGGGTCACCCTGTACATCGTTAAGTAGAGAAGGCTCGAACGAGATCGCTCTCCGTCTCCATACGGAAACTTGACCCATCCCGGATTACGCGAGTCCAGCCTTCGGGAATTTCCAATGAGATATCTTTCTCTCTTTCTCCGTCGAGTTCCTCCATGAAATTCTCTTTCCTTTGCTTCTCTCTCTCTCTCTCTCTCCTGCACATCGATCATTTAAGAGCGGTTGACCGAGGTATCAAAATCGGCGCGAGAGTGCAAGCTGAATAAGCCGAGACCTGCTCGAGACGACTCGCGATCGAAGGTGAAGAATACGAATAGCTCCACGGTATAGGCGTGTATCGAAAAAAAAAGAAGAAAAAAATGAAAGGAAACGGGGAGTAGAGAACGCGGTCTCCTGATACGGTCTGCGTAATTATGCGCATAATTAATTTATATAACAATTATTTTATCATTAATCTATATAACGATTATTTTTTAATTAATTTACATAACAAATATTTTTTCATTAATTTACGTAACAATTATTTTATTACATTTATTCGTATAATTAAAATCCGAATACTTTTTAAACTATTAACGAATAATCAAGAATTCTCCTAAATGAGTTCATTGAGGAGGGTGACTTAAAATAATCTACCGGACGTCAAAATTTAAATAAAAATAAATATTTTTAATATTCCCCTTTTTTGGATTGTTTCGATGAAAATAAATATTGAAAACAAACGGAAATGGAAATATAAGCCCATTTTATTGGTGTCAAGAAAGAACGGTTTAAAGAATTAGAATTGTTTAATTGTTGATTATGAATGCCTTTCTTATGAAAAATCAGATTCTTCTAGCCCTAAACTCACAGAAATACAATAATTTTTCTCTTTTATTCCAAACGAGTAATAAACCCAAAAAAGCCACAAGAGAAAAAGTACAATTAAAGAATGCTAATTCGTCATCAAACCTATCGAATTTTTGTTTTCAATTTTATTTCTATTTTTTATTAAACGGAGTGAAATCTGACTTTTAATTTTTCAAAATTGTTTTATTTTTTTGTTATCACTCGAAAATCTAAAAGCCATAAAGTTTGATAAAACTCAAAGAAAACCAAACAAATTTATTTCTTAAAAAATTCAAATTATGCTGGCCCGAAGCCACAGAAATTTCGTAATTTCTTTTTTTTTATCGAACAAACGATAAAAAATGAAATCCACGAAAAAAAATAAACGCTAATACACACGCATGCACAATGAATGTTTCTTCACATTTTTTTTTGTATCTTTAATATAACTTTTTATCGTGGCTTTGCGGGATAAAAAGAAGTAAAAAATACACACACATATGGCAAGTAGGAAAATATAATGATATTGCGGAACGCGAGCGATCGGCGAGATAAACGGTGGAAACGTCGAGATCGAGGGTACGTAACGTTCCTGATGGCCCCGCGCGCGGTCCATGCACATACACTCCCTTTGATCTTGTTCGCCTGTCAAAATGCAGTTCGGGGAATGCAGAAGGCGGTGGACCATCCGGAATGAACGTACGCGCATTACACACGTACGGGGTACCATACACGCTCGTACAAATATACAGGGTGTCCAATTTTAATCCCCTTTTAATTTTGACCTTGAAATTTCTTAATTTCGACCTTGAAGTTTCTCAATTTCGACCTTGAAGTTTCTCAATTTCGACCTTGAAGTTTCTCAATTTCGACCTTGAAGTATTTCAATTTTGACCTTGAAGTATCTCAATGTCGACCTTGAAATTTATCAATTGTAATCATAACGTTTCTCAGTTTTGACCTTGAAGTTTCTCAATTTCAACCTTGAGGTTTCTCAATTTTGACCTTGACTTTTATCAATTTTAACCTTGAAGTTTATCAATTTTGACCTTGACTTTTATCAATTTTAACCTTGAAGTTTATCAATTTTGACCTTGAAGTTTCCATTTTGAACTTGAAGTAAACCATTTAACCGTACATGAGAACAACAAATTCACTACATCGAAACTTTAAACAAATTCAAAGGTCCTGCACAATTTCGTTTTCAGCTTATTTAATTATTTATATTTTAGTAAAATTGGGTACGCGGCTTTGTTAATATATGCTCATGAATAACTAAACAATTTTTCGATAATTTTACTCATTCCTTCAATATTAATTAATTTATACAACTTTGAATCTAGAGCCTAACCTCTCAACCGTGTAAAAAAATTCAACCGTATTTGAAAAAATAAAAAATATTATTGTTATATAAATATTATTATACAAAGTATAAAGTATAAATATCGTTATTGTATAAAGTATAAATATTGTTCTTGCCTAAAGTATAAATATTGTTATTGTATAAAGTATAAATATTTATGTTGTAGAAAATACAAATACTGTTGTTGTATAAAGTATAAATATTGTTGTTACATAAAGTTTAAATATTTTTGTTGTATAATGTCTAAATATTGTTGTTGTATAAAATACAAATATTGTTGTTGCATAAAGTCTAAATATTGTTGTTGTATAAAATACAAATATTGTTGTTGTATAAAGTATAAAGATTATTGTTGTATAATATATAAATATTGTTGTTGTATAAAGTCTAAATATTGTTGTTGTATAAAATACAAATATTCTTGTTGTATAAAGTATGATTATTGATGTTGCATAAAGTCTAAATATTTTTGTTGTATAAAGTATAAATATTGTTGTTGTTTAAAGTATAAATAGTGTTGTTGCATAAAGTATAAATATTGTTGTTGTATAAAATACAAATGTTGTTCTTGTATAAAATATAAATATTGATGTCGTATAAAATACCAATATTGTTGTTGTATGAAATACAAATATTGTTGTTGTATAAAGTATAAATATCGATGTTGTATAAAGTATAAATATTGTTGTTATATAAACACATCAGGCACCGTGCCAGCACAAATCGTTCGAACTTCATCCGAAAATTATTCCCTTATCATAAACGGTTTCCAAAAACGTCCGAGGTGGCTGATATTTAATGGGACACCCGGTACACACACGTGAGAAGTGATGGAGAAAGACCCAGTTCCCACGTGTGGCCCACGGCGATCACGATGTGACTCGGATGGATAGCGGCATCACTATCCGTCCAGACTCGCTCGTACAGCAATGAAAACGCATGTACGTGACGCGCGCTCTTCTCCGATCTTTCTCTCGTTCAAACATGTTTTTTTATTATTTTTTATTTTTTTTTTTATTATTATTTCGCATACGGTCTTTTCTTTGTCCTGTCATTGCTCATTCTCATTTCATCCTTTTTCATTTTTCTCTTTCTCTCGTTTTTTCGTTTTGTCTTTTTTCTTCTTCGTTCATCGTTTGCAATGTACTTTCAGACTGGAGAGCACACGCCCACGAAGGCAAAGCTCGTCTGACCAAAGCCAGCTTTTACTACTGCACGGCGCAAAGCCCCAAGATTTCCTCATCGGCATACATACTGCTGTATGTATATAAACTAAAAAAAATTCTATCCTAATAAGGTAAACAAAATTAATTGAATTGTTTATTAAATTTAATATTACACAATAATTATCATTTGAAAAATTACCCGAAATTTTGTATTTTACATATACATACATACTGCGATATGAATATAAACCAAAAAGAATCTTATCCTAATAAAGTAAACAAAATTAATTGAATTGTTTATTAAATTTAATATTACACAATAATTATCATTTAAAAAATTACCCGAAATTTCGTATTTTATATATACATACATACTGCTATATGAATATAAACTAAAAAAAATTCTATCCTTATAAGGTACACAAAATTAGTTAAATTATTTATTAGACTTAATGTTTCATAATAATAATCATTTAAGAAATTATTCGACAATTCGTATATTATATATACGTACATACTACTATATGTATGTGAACTAAAAAGAATTCTATTCTTATATGGTACACAAAATGAATTGAATTATTCATTAAATATTAATATTTCATAATAATTATCATTTTTTAAATTATCCGAAAATTCGTATGTTACATAAACATACATACTGCTATATGAATATAAACTAAAAAGAATTCTATCCTTATAAGGTACACAAAATTAATTAAATTGTGTATTAAATTTAATATTTCATAATAATTATCATTACAAGAATTACCCCAACGTTCTTCTTTTGAGAAATTCAATTAATGATAATAAAATTTAAAAAATACATTTCTTGAAAAATAATTTTTCATATAAGACACAGACGAAAACAATTTTTTGTTTATCATATTTATTTAATCATAATGTTTTATTATGAAATATTTAATTCAAGAAATAATTCAATTCATTTTGTGTTCTATGTACAAAGACAATTCTTTTTTCCTTTTTTTTGACCAACAACAATAAATTATCAATAAAAATCTACAATCATATAATAAATCAAAATCTCAAATCAATAAAATAAACGAGAATCTATATTAAATTAACAGTTTGAATCTATTAGTTAAAGATGGAACGAATGTTAACAAAAAAGTTGGAAAAAAATTAAGTCATTCTTACATTCTAGGGAGAAATTTTTCTGTCACGTTACAAAATAGAAGCTTCGGGGGCGGAGGAGGGGGGCTAGGGAAATAATAAAAAAAACCCTATATAAATCTATCTCGATCTATTTTGTGCCTAATTATCAATTAAGCTGGGGGACGTCCACCTTGTCCGCAATATCGACGCTCTATAAAAAGGAACTTTTCATCGATACAGTTATATTGAGGTATCGGTACGAGGGCAAATAAAAATCCGTGTGTGCGTGTGTACCGTTTAGAAGATTGCAGGGGAACTCTTAAGAAAGTATTCTAAGAATTGCGTTGGACGGGACAAACGCTCGCGGAATCTTAATCGCATCTGTTAGTTGGACAGACTTAAGGAGGCACTTCGATGTGCCCCCTTAAGACTGTCCAGCTAAAATGATTTAAAATGATTTTTTCAAACGATTAAAAATGATTTTTGTTAAATGGTTGCAAGTGATTTTTGTCAAATGATTAAAAATGATTTTTGTCAAATGATAAAAAATTATTTTTAATGATTTTTGTCAAATGATTGAAAATTATATTTGTCAAATGATTAAAAATGACTAAAATGATTGTTATCAAATGATTAAAAATGATTAAAACGATTTTTATCAAATGATTGAAAATGATTTTAAATGATTTTTTTCCAAATGATAAAAATGATTTTAAATGATTTTTGTCAAATGATTGAAAATGATTTTAAATGATTTTTGTTAAATGATAAAAAATAATTTTTAATGATTTTTGTCAAATGATTAAAAAGTATCTAAAATGGTTTTTGTCAAATGATTGTCGAATGTGATTTGACCGTGATCCCTGCTCGGTATATGTGCCGGACATGTATATCGCCATTATACTCTCGATGCTGCAATACATGCGGGGACCGCGATCATTTAACGAACTTTTGTCGTGCGGTTGCGTTACAACCAAAGCCGCAAAGTTACGTGATACGGGAGGGTACTTTGCAGTGTGTGCTGATGCACATATGAGTGCGAATATTTGTACTCGCGTATTTTTATTTTTTTATTTGGACTTACTTGGACATAAAAGTGGAAATTAAAAAAAAAAGGCGTGGAAGAAGTCGAAAAAAGTTCTTGTGTATTTCCCATTTTTAGGACCATTTCCATTGCCATATGACTTATATTATAATATTAATAGTTTATCATTGTTACTATATTTAATTAATGGTCATTAAACAAATCGTATTTAATTATTACGATAATATTATTTCAATTCGATTTATTATTTATATTAATTTAATAAAAAATTGTATCGTCGTAGCAAATTAACTAAACAAAGTTTAATTAAACTGAAAAATTGAAATTCTGTCGCATCCACCATATTCCCCGAACTTTTGTACCCTCCGACTATGACTAGAATTTTTGCACTTTCACAATTTTTTGAACGACAAAAAATTCCAAAATAAAAAAAATATCAAACAAGCACTGGTTCAATTTATCGCATCGGTGACACATTTTTCAAAAATGGGATATACAAATTAGTCTCACCCTGGAAAAAATTAATTTATAATAATCGCGATAATAATAGCAATTATGTTATTTAATAAGGTTTATTGACACTAAGAAAAATTTGTAATTTGTTTTGTTTCAAAAACTGACAGAACTTTCAGTTAGACCTGATATATATATTCTTTATCATATATCGATATTTATCGTCGATAATCGATTTATAATCATATTATTTTCTTCAACAATAGTTTACATAATAATAATATGGTAATATTTGATGATATGATAATAATATATTATTATGTTATATTACAGATATATATTATATTATTATAACATTATAATATATTATTATGTTATAATATTATTAATTTATTATTATTATTGTTCAATTTAAATAAATATTATTATCATTATTCAATATATTATGATATATATTATTATATATTATACATATTATATTATTGTGATATATAATATGATGATAATATGATAATATTTACACAACAACAATAGTTTAGACAACAATAATATGATTATAAATCGAAGCATTTAAATCCAATAAATGTAATCATTTTACTGCATTTAATTATCTATATATTTGATAAGGCAAAAAGTATTACTTGATAATAGATCGATATTTCATATTCAGAGAATGTGATTCCTGGTCAATGTTCTAACCAGGAAAACATTTTGTGATATTTCTGGTCTGTTTCATGAGAGAGCTTGGTTAGATCACATTTCTTTACGGGATCTAGTCGAGGTATTCCGATGCTCTAATATCAAGTCTGCCATTTCTATCTCCATTGCAATTCATTTATCTCCGTTTTTCTCCGCTATCTGAGTGAAAACGTTTTGACAAATACTCCGTCATTAGACGTAATTATGAAAAATTATATACATCGAAATTGAACGATCAACGACGTTCTTTTTTTCCTTCTATGCGTTTAGACGTACATACTTCAAAACAAGAATATGCACGGATCGTTATGAAACGCGCGGATAAAAACAATCCACAAAGTATTTTAAACATTCGAAAAATTGGAATACGCGCAATCAAAAAAATCCAAAAAGTATTTTAAACAGCTGAAAAATTGAAAAAAGCGCGATAAACAAAATCCAGAAAGTATTGAAAACATTGGAAAAATTGGGAAACGCGCGTTTAAAAATAATCCAAAAAGTATTTTAAGCGTTTAAAAAATTAGAAAACGCGTGATTAATAACAATCCACAAAGTATTTAAAATTTTTTATTTGAAAAATTCGAATACGCGCGATGAAAAAAATCCAAAAAGTATTTTAAACATTTGAAAAATTGGAAAAAGCACGACGAAAAAAATCCAAAAAGTACTTGAAACATTTGAAAAATTGGAATACGCGCAATGAAAAAATCCAGAAACTATTTTAAACATTTGAAAAATTGGAAAAACCGCGACGAGAAAAAATCCAAAAAGTATTTTAAACATTTGAAAAATTGGAAAAAAGCCAATGAAGAAAGTGGGAAAAGCTAGTGACACGAAAAGCTTCAATTGGATATCGTAATATCTAAAACCTTCAAGGACGTGTCTTGCAACTGCGAAAAAAAAAATAAGAAGTTGGGTAATAAGTTCGTAACGATTTTATATTACCTTTTGTTTCACAACGATTTTTCCTGTTTGACAAAATGCTTAATATTAATTCGTCAGAGCTCTTTCTGTTCTACAAAACTGTGCTGATCTCAAATAAACCCTGCACCCAAATAAACGTTTGGAAAATATAGAAAATCTACGAACTTATTCCCCAACCTAATATAAAGAACTTTTCATCGAATATGAAAAATAAAAATGTCGGATACAGCGTATGCACAGTCCGTAGTTCCCGGAACGAAACTTTCACGCGAAATGATGAAAAAAAGAAGCAACGTTAATTAACAAGGCGGCAAGTGTAGCCCAGACATATGTAACGTTTCCGATGACTATAGAACTCCCTGCTCATTTTTCTCTCTCTTCGGTCTCCACCCTAGATCGCCTACAGACAAACATTGGCCAAAGACACATATATACAGGGTGTCCCAGCTAAAAATGTTATCCTTGAAATGGGAGGTAGGGGGTGAAATTCTAAGACGATTGATATAAGCAAGTATGGGTCTCAGATCAACCGCTGAATTGTTATGAATTTTTTACGGCAGCGAATCGGACGCGCCCGAGCCGGAGAGTCCGCATGGTGGGGGTACCGCCCCTCCGGGCACTACCCACTCCGGGACACGTACGTGGCGCTCACCGACGTAGGCCCGCTTCCGAGCGCGTCTGATTGGCTAACTTTAAAAATTCATAACAATTCAGGGCTTGATCTGGGACCCATACATCCTTATATCAATCGTCTTAGAATTTCACCCTCTACCTCCCATTTCAAGGATAACATTCTTAGCTGGGACACCCTGTATATATAGGCATTCGTACAGATATAAATGGGACGACCAAGCTTATAAATTGATGTAACCGCAAAACTAGTAACTCTCCGTCTATACGGACTAAGTATTTACCGTCCGTGAGTTCCTCGTGCAAAAGCAACCGACTAATGAGATGAAATGTGATCGCCTTTCTCTCGTTAAACGTGTACGCGTTTACGTGCAAAATATAAGTATTGGAGGTCCGAGTGTGTCGGGGAATACGCGAAATAAAATAAACTCGCAATTTCGCTGTGTGTACAGCCGAGTGTTCTGGCGTTATTTTTCACTGGAAACGAGAGACGGCGAAACACCATCAGGCGCGAGGATACGTCGATTATGGTTATAGAAATGGATGTAATAAAATTTAAGTAGCTACGGGTCTACGTTTGTACGGAGAAAGTATATTTTTAACGCATTCTCGGTATCGTTATTTATATACGTTATTTCTATATTTCTCCATCGTTATTCCTATTATCCTGGCTTTTATTTATTTCGTTAATTTCCAACGTATAGGTACCCTTGCAGAAAGTTTGGTAAGTTTTTTTTATGGGGGAACTCTGGGGGATGTATCTCTTGTGGAACTAGAAATTGATCGATCGGGAAAATCTAGGGATTTTATCGATCGAAATAATCTAGGGTTTTTATCGATCGAAAAAATCTAGGGATTTTATCGATCGTGAAAAATCTAGGGACTTTATTGATCGTAAAAATCTAGGGACTTTATCGAACGTGAAAACTCTAGGGATTTTATAGATCGTGAAAATTCTATGGATTTTATAGATCGTGAAAATCTAGGGACTTTATCGATCGTGAAAAATCTAGGGATTTTATAGATCGTGAAAAATCTAGGGATTTTATCGATCGCGAAAAATCTAGGGATTTTCTCGGTAGGGATAGCCTAGGGAATTTTCTGCCTGGCGATTCTCTAGGGTTCGAGTGGATTTCAGGTGTTCTTTATTTCTCAACGTCTATCCTTGCGGGGAGTTTGGGGAGTTCCTCGATGAGGAACTCCAGGGGGCTGTATAACTCTAGGGCCGGTGTAACTCTAGGGATTTTTTGTTTCGGGAAACTCTAAGGGTTAGTCGGTACCTACAGGTAGTCTAGGGAATTTTCTTTTTGGGAATATTCTAGGAAGTTTCTCTCTAGGGCCACTTTAGGGAGTTTCTCTTTAAGGGTGGTTCCGTCTAGGGGAACTCTCGCGAGCATCAGTAGGGGTGCTTCCTAACAAGTATCTTAATAACTAAAAATAACATAAAAATAAATAAAATAAATAAAATAAATAAAATAAATAAAATAAATAAAATAAATAAAATAAATAAAATAAATAAAATAAATAAAATAAATAAATAAATACATAACTTTCGTAAGAAAAACAAAATAGTTGAAAAAAACGTATGCCGCCCCACTTTCTCCGATACTGATCGACACGTGCGATTTCTTCAAAGCTTGGTTGCTTCTGTACCTCGCTGGAGAATCTCGTACACGCCAAGGGCCCCTTAATTCTTCCCCCTCTGATGTTCCTTATCCACGTTAGTAATTTGCTTATTAAGTTGTTCCCGGGCGAGAGAGCGAGCCAGGGAGAAAAAGGCCTCCAGATGGGACGAGTGGGCCTCGGCATTCTCCCTTTAAGGTGGATGCCACGGAGGTTTGCTTTGAGCCGAAATATGCCAAGAATCACTACGCCCACACCCCTTATAGCGAGAGAAAGCCTTCGTGCTCTAGGGGGACCGGAGCCCTTTAAATCCTTTTCTTTTTCACTAATTTCAGTTATTTTTCTCGTTATTTCCACACTTTTCCGTTTTTACATTCTGTCCGGGGTCAACATTTTTTCGTTGCTTTTTCGCGAATTTCCGGGAGAGCTTATGACGAGCTTTTTCACATTTTTTCATTTTTTTTTAACTCGGATTTTTCATCCCTTCCTTTGGATTTTATGAATGAAAAAAAAAATGTTTTTATTGCAGACCAAAAAATGGACCTCGTCGGTCATCATCAAATTAGGTTTGGGAATAAGTTCGTAGTTTTTAAATATTTTTTTTACAAAGATTTTTTTTGACTTTTGACTAATTGTTAATATTCATTCGATGGAGCTCTTTTTGCTCTACAAAACTGTGCTAATCGTCTTTTTGAGTAATTTAATTTTTTATTACTTTTGAGGCTTGGAAATGGAGTATTAAAAGCAACATTTTTGACAGCTGCCCAACGCAACGAAAAGCAACGTCGAAAATGTTGTCGAAAATGTTGTCGAAAATCCGAAACGCAGGTGTCAAAAATATTGCCTTTTTACCTCCTGGATATTCCATTTCCAAGCCTCAAAAGTAATGAATAATTAAATTACTCAAAAAGACAGCATAGTTTCGTAGAGCAGAAAGAGCTCTGTCGAACTAATATTATACACTTTCTCAAACAACAAAGCCAACAAAAATCGTTGTTAAACAAAAAAAATATGAAAACACTACGAACTTAATTCCCCAACTTAATAAAATTAATAAATTTATTAATTTTAATAATAAAAATAATAAAATTAATATTAATAAATTAATTAAATTGCAATGAGAAAAATTACGTGAGCTCATGGTAAAAGCTAGTTCTGATTTTCGTACGCCAAAGTGTTCTTTTCAATCCAGAGTACCATCGTATATACAGGGTGTAGCGTAAATAGTGGTCCACCGTTAAGAATTCGACATACCATATAGTTAGCTATAACGCATTATCATTTTAACCATTTTTATCCAAGGATTAAAAAAACAAAAGCAAATTTCGTGAAAAATAATTGTTTTTATGGATTGTCTTTTATTTACGCCACACCCATTTTTCACGATTGCTGTATAACTTATCAGCATAGAACAGAAATGAAAATGAAAAAATAATGTTTATTGTTGAAAATACAGCCAAATTTGTAACAAAAGCTTGTAAATTCGTAAAAATAATAAATAAATAAATGTTTGGATAAAAATGGTTGAAATAATAATACGTTATAGTTAACCATCTGGTAAATTGAATCCTCAACGGTGAACCACTATTTACGCCACACCCTGTATACAGGGTGGCCGGTTAATTGACGTCATAAAAAAAAATTTAGATCTGGCATGTCGTGGGTAATCCGAAACACCCCCATGTATGCTATGCAATTTTTTATAGTTTAGGAGTTATGATTTTTTTTCGATTTTTTGAGGAATTTCGACATGACCAGTTCTAAAAAATTCTAAAAGGGAAAGCAAGAGACGTTTCAGTTTTTTTTTTGTTGTAACTAAATTCTTATGAGTTGCACTTTTATGCATAAAATAATCAGCTTCGTAACTTTGATGAAAGTTATAAAAATGTTGGTCTGAAGTTAAAAATGTACGTTCCGTGAATTATGACTTAGATTTTCAACTGTAAATTAAAAATCCAAACTGGTGACATAATGATTTCTTATTTAGTCTCAGAAATGCGCCAGACTCTCAGCTTTCATAACAATACAAAAAAAGTGGTA
>JAPYZJ010006205.1:0-10311 GCA_030522765.1 Ophioninae sp. B BG-2022a | reverse complement strand
ATAGTAAAACAGTTGTACCTTGGTCATATGGTCAAGGTACCTACATTCAAATGTATTCTTGTTAATTCTGTTTAAGGACACACATACTTATTATTTTGTTATTTTTTATACAGGTAAAATGCCTCGTAGCAAAAACAACATCAAATGGACTCCTAGTGCTATTAAACTAGTTAAAGAAAAAAAATTCTCATTAAGAGGGGCTACCAAACATTTCAACTTGTCAAGATGTACTTTGACGAGGCATTATGAACACTGCTTGAAGACTGGTAAAGATGCGAGCGACCTTCATGATAATTTAGCCGTGAAAAAAGTTTTCACCGGTGACGAAGAGCTCTTGCTTGTGGATTACATACAAGAAGCAGCAAAGTTACAGTATGGACTCACTTTAAAGGACGTTAAGAGGTTGGCATATGAGTTCGCGACGAAAAACAATAAAAAATATCCAGCTCAATGGGACAAAGACCAAATGGCTGGGGAGTACTGATTACGTCTTTTCCGTAAACGACATCAAAAGCAATTAGCTTTACGCAAGCCTGAAGCCACCAGCCTTGCCCGTTCTACAGCATTTAATAAACAAAATGTGCAATTGACTTTTGAAAATTACAAAAAAGCTTTGTCCAAATGCCCACAATTAAGAGGGATTGATATTTGGAATGTGGATGAAAGTGGCATTTCAACAGTCCATGTTCCACCAAAAATATTAGCACCCAAAGGTGTCAAACAAGTTAGTGCAATGACGAGCGGAGAAAAAGGAAATACAGTCACAATGATAGCTGCAATAAATGCATGAGGTGGATTCATTCCTCCTATGCTCATATTTCCGGGTGTCAATTTCAAGGATTTTATGCTTGTTGGAGCTCCTGATGGAACTATTGGTGGAGCTAATCCTTCTGGATGGTCTAATGAAGCGTTGTTTCTACGATTTTTCAAACACTTTGTTCAATATGTAAAACCATCAAAGGATTATCCAACCATTTTACTACTTGACAATCATGAAAGTCACATTTAAATACCAGTTATAGAATTGGCCAGAGAAAATAGCGTCATCCTTGTAACTTTTCATCCACACACGAGTCATAAATTTCAACCTTTGGATAAGACTGTATTCGGTCCTTTTAAGAAATACTATAACACTGCAGCTAATGAATTAATGTTGACACCCGGTCATGTGGGTAAACCACTGACAATTTATGATATTGCCAGTCTTGTTGGGAAAGCTTTTCCACAATCTTTTACTCCCTCAAAGGTTATTCAGGGTTTCAAGAGTACAGGATTACACCCACTAAATAAATATATATTTGGAGAACATGAGTTTATGCCATCAAACGTAACTGACCGACCCTTCCCTGTATGTGAAAACGAGCCTCATGCTGGGACCTCATCTGAAGAAACGAATGAAATTCTTGAACAGCCAGATTGTAACGAACAGCATCTTCCTGGAAAATCCACTCAAAAATGCAAATAAGTTCTTGAAAACTCGTCGCCAGAAAACACACCAGGATGTTCCAATGTTGTAACGCCATCTATGATTAGACCGCACCCAAAAGCTGAACCAAGAAAAGAAGTTCGAAAAGGCAGACAGAAAGGAAAGTCAAGGATACTAACTGACACTCCGGAAAACAATGAAATAGAAAGAATAAAGGCAGAAGACAAAATAAAAAACTTAAAATAGATAAGAAGGTAAAAGTACAGAAACTAAAAGTTAAGAAAAAATTTTTAAAAGAAGAATCAGAAACATCAGAAGATGAAAACGAAAGCTTTTCTGTGCGAGATTCAGCTGCTTCAAAAGAATTTTTATCTTCTGAGGAAGAACCATTAAGCAATTATTTTGAGGGAAATAAAGAGAATAGACCCGCAAACAATTGTGAAGATGGTTATCTTTATATCCGGAGGTGAATACTTTGTTGGCCAAATAGTGTCTGGCAGTAAAGAGGGTGCTCTTATAAAATCCATGAAGGCGCTAAAAAATTGGAAATGGCCAGAAAAAGAAGATCTAAACTTATACCAATGGTTACATATTAAGGAAAAAATAAAAAGTAAAAAAAAACTAATTCCAAGAGGGAATATTACTCAGTTCCTGAAATGAATAAAGACTCGAAGTTTATTGATTAATTAAGAAACGCTTAGTCCAAATATTAGTAAGTACGAAGAGAATAAAGATTTGTTGTTAATGTGATCAAAATGTTTAAGTTTGGTGTGACGAAAAATACTGATTTTATTCATATAAATTCTGTTAATTGATATGTCATAGATATTAGATAAGCCTATAAAGATATATATAGACGTGTTAAAGCTGGAAATAGTAAAAATATTTGCTATTTGTCAAGAAATATGGATTTTATTTGATGAGTTCTAATTACGACCAAGGTACAACATAGGCGGATCTAGGTACATCACCACTGTTGTACCTTGATCAACATTCCAAACTTTTTTTAGTTTACGTAAAACCTTTAAAAAGGATGATCTATGCTTTTGCATAATTTGTATTATGAACTACATTAGTTCGTCTAACAGCTAAAATTTGTTTAATCGCAATAGTTATAACCGCTTTTTTTTTTAAATCGTTGAATGAAAAAGTGACCAAGGTACAACAGGTTCCCCTAAGTGCAAGGAAATTTGGGAGGACGGAATGTTACCGAATGGGAATTTATTAATATCGGAAAATCTGTATTTTTCTCTCCACAAGCTATCCCTATTTACAATTTTCTTGGAGCGAACTCACAATGGGGCAAATTGTCTATGTTTGTGGATATTTATCGTTTCGGAGGGTCCACCGAGCCGAAAAGGATACGAGTAATCACTTTTATCTTCTTTCCAATCTTCGTCTATACAGGGTGTCACACGACGGAACGTCATCCGTGAAACGGGGTCATTCCGTCGTGGGTCACTCTGTATACTGTTACAATGACAATCATTACAAAGTTGAAAAATCTGGGAACCGGAACGCTGCTCGGAAAGCCACGACCCCTATTTGCCCAATGGTCCGTGCATCGGTGCGCCACCCTCGTTCTGTTCGCCAATAAAATTGTGTCCCTCCACAGTTTGGTAGTCGTGATTCCAGAAACTACTTTTCGCGAAAGTTGAAAGCAGGATTCTACATTTAAACTTTGAAAAAGTCGAATTTTTGTGCATTATTTTTATCATAAGGAAATAACTTTGAATCTCCATGAACATAAACCCCGTTTTTGTAATCGGGTAACAGATATTGTTTAATTAAAAACTAGCCAGAACGGTTACTGCGAAATAAATAGCGAACATTTTGGGCAGAATGGTGGAAAGGCATTTTGATCGATCGCCTATGACTAATTGGACGTAGGAACAGACTCAATATTTTGATAGTTTCACGATGCCAATAAGTGGCCGTAAATCAATGACTGACCTCGAATCGCTGAAGAAGGAGATCCAGGATACCAACGATTTTGTTACTCAATAAAGTGGACTCGATGTTCGTAGCGTGGGTGGCCACGGCGGCCTTGTACACTCGACAGACTGAGACAATGCTCCTGAGAAATATAAAATGACACGTGGAATCAATGATACTTTTTTTTGTATGCCGTACAATCTCAAAAGATAGCTACAATGCTCTGTAAAAAAGCCTCGAAGTACATGCTTCTTAGCTATACTTAAAAACCACTTTACCGAATACAAATCGATCAGACATCCAATGGAAATGATAACTTTTTGAACACCGTTCAACGTATAGGTGGTCATAATCTATTTTTTTTTTTGCCAAGCTTTGAAACGAAATAAACTGAAAAAGCAAGACTCGAACGCAGCCACCGCTCAGAGGCACTCAAATTTCACGAGATTTGCGGCCGGCTGAATAAAATCTGCGTTATTACGATCGAATTGCATAAGAAACGAGATACGTACTTGTTGGGTAGGCTATGAGTACTGTTTTGAACGTTCAGTCCAAGATTCATGAGGTTCGTCAACGTCTCGAGCCCATTCAACATTCTGAACACTTCCTGATCGGTTGAAACCTTAGATTAAAAAAGTAACCTCCATTTAATTGCATGGGAAAATCGAGTAGAAAATATAAACTTGAATTTCCATCGAAATTCGGAGAATCGAGGCCAAGCGGCGAAACTAAACAGCATTAGCATCGACTAACGACAAATATGCTTACCGCCTTTACGAACGTTCTTGCCATTTCACCCAAGCAGCGCTCCAGCCTTGCAACAGCGACGCTCGGCCAAACCATTTTTGTATGATTCGCCAAGAGTTTTTCCAGCTCCTTCAGATACTGTCGTAACTTCGCTTTGTTCGGCGACTCGATCGGAGCAACGTGATTCGCCGTTGCATTTTGCATCTCCCATTCTTGACCTCTCGCCGAGATACGTTGTTTCAATTTTCTGCTTCGTCTCTTCAACGCCTTTTGCTTCTCCTTAACTGCTTTAGTTTCGTCGCTTGTTACCACGCCGTTCATTGTCGCTGTTATTTGCGGCGGTACGATGTCCCGTATTTGAGCTATGTTGAATTTCTGAAGATCGTCGCGCGAAAGCTCTCGTCCATCGTGCATTTTTTTCACAGCCTCCAGATGAGTCTTGCATTTGAGATGACTCAGCAAACACACCTCGTTTGGTATCTGTGTACAAATATCCGTGCTTTTACTTTACAATTTTCGTATTGGTGCGTATCGGAGGCGAGCAGTTCAAAGTATCGCGAGGTGATATCTCAGAAGTTCTATGTTGGAGAACCTTTTTGAAAAAAAAGAACTGGTCGATTTTTCTGAAGAAATTGAAATTTGGTGGATCGTTTTTGAAAAATAGGGAAAATGGTTGATTTTTTTGGAAAAAAAAAATCGAGATCCAGTTGACCTATTTGAAAGAACCGAAAACTGGTCGATCCTTTGGAAAAAAGACAGTGGTCGAGCTAGTTGAAAGCAAAACTGTTCGATCTCTTTGATAAAAGTAAAAAAACCGGTCGATCTTTTTGAAAAAGTAAAAAAGTTATATTTTACCTGAGTACCGCAGAGTGTACACTGTTTCTGTGCCGGATACGATTTGAGGGTGGGTGGAACTTCCTCGGATCGTAATATCGAAGATTCGACGGCCCTTTGGCGTATGTTCTCAATATTTTCACCGTGACGACGCGCCGATTCTTGCTGTTTCTGGGCTATTTTCTTCTGCAATTCTTCTTGATTCGCCAGCTGCGCAGCGTGCAAAGCGGACAAGCGTTCCTCTCGATCCCGTGCTTTTTCACGCGCCAATTCCTGGCGTGAATTTTCGTGACTTTTTTGTTACTCATTCCCGCAACCGCTTAACCCCTGAATTGGTAAAAACCCTTTCGTAATCTTCTGCAAGAAAGCTTCCTTACCAAACGTTCTTTTTCTCGCTCCAATTGCATTTTGCCGACGCGTTCCTCGCGTTCCCGTCTCGCTTGTCGCATTTTTTGTATTCTCAATTGTCTGTCGGCTTCTATCGCGCGACGACGCTCTTCAGCGGCCGCTTCCTTCGCTGCTTTCTCTTCCTGCCTTCGTTGACGTTCTTCTTGAATTCCCTGGAACCAAATGTATCGATAAATGGAAAATTGTTACGTTCGAAATTAGGTTCAATGGGACCACCGTAATAAACATAAATTACTTTAAAGAATCATCAAATAATGATCATTAGTAAGTAACTTTTTGAATGATACATTTGGAGTTAAAAAATCATGTGAATTAAATTAAATAAATGAATAATTGTATAGTTCAAAAAAAGAGAAAAATACGAATACACGGACGATGATAAGAGGATAATTAAACCGAGAAACTAGCTTTCGCGATCGCTATGGATTCCAAAAAATGTCTGACCTTTCGGTTCTTGAAAGCAATCTTTCACTTTTTCAGATCGCAATAAAAAATCCATGAAATTTCAAAAGATCGATAACCGCAAAAAAAAGGGTCCGCGTGGAATAAAACGAGGAGAATTATACCTGAAGGCGTTCCTCCTGCTCTTGACAGAGCGCCATAAAATCGTGCCTCTTATTTTGGGCCTCGAGTTCATTTATAAAAGCAATTTCCTTGAGCTTGGAATCCTCATCGTGAGCCTTTCGCACAATCTCCAACAAGTGCTGGGTGCGATTTTCCTCGGCTCTCTTGAGCTTCAATTCCATTCGCACTCTCTTGTTCTCGATAAGCTGATTCTTCGCGCTCTTGACATCTTCAACTTTATTCAAGAGTTCGCGAAGACGCTGCGACTTCTTGGTCAAGAGAGTTTGACGCTTGTGCTGGGCGCATGCCTGTTTCGCCTGGTATCGACGCAGCGTTTCGGCGAGTGATCGCTTCCGGGATGGCGATGAGAGCTTTTGATGAAGCTCCAGCGCTCGACCTGGATGACGAGCTACCAGAGCTTGCAATTGGGCCAGAGTGTCCAGTCTCTCCGCCCATGACATGCCTTCGAGCATGTTTTCGTAACTGTGAAATTTACCAGACAAAAATACCAGATTCAAAACGATTAAGAAACGGGTGTAATATCGATTTTCAATTTTGCACCTGACGAAAAGTCTAGCCAAATAAAAGTTTGTAAAATTGAGATTCTCACCGATCTTCCAAGCTGATATCGTCGTTATCGTTAAGCCGTCGAACGGTATCAGCGTCATCGATCTCAAGCACCGTTTCCCCGTCGGTCTCGTCCGTTTCGGTATCAATATCAATTTCTGTTGATTCTAACTCCATTATTTGTCTCTGCAAAAACGCTTCCTCGTCGGACAATTGTTGGGATCTCTGCGAGTCAGCTTCCTCGGTTTTCCTCTCTTCCTCCAAAATAATTCTCTCCCTCTCGGCCTGCGCGGCCATGAATTGTTGTATCCTCTTCTCCAGTAATTCGGCTTCGTTTTTAAAGACCGCGGCAATGACCGACGTCGAATTGGTATCGTTGAGTGCATTTGGCACAGAATTCCTCGAATTTCTCACAGCTTCGTTCTTCCTCGGTGATTCGTTCGATTGGATCCCGTTCTGCGAAGCCTCGTTCCGAAGATTCTTCCTTGACTTTTGTGAGCCATTCTGATGAACCGATCGATCGGAAAGTTCCGGAGTGAAGCACGAGTGTTTATTCTTTTCGGCGGGAGTTTCGATCGACAACGTTGGCAAGGAGGTGGCTGTGCTCGGTTTGTTGAAACGAGTCGACATATTCAAATTGTGCGTACTACCGCGTCTCCAGCGACCACGCACCGTTTGCCAGCCATCTTCGGAAGTGCAATTCTTCGTTGGCCCTTTCATCTCTGTCGTTTCGGAAAAGCTTTTTCCGGCGTTGGTACGGGCTTCAAGCTTGCCAGCTTTCTTCACACTCGAAGGCATTTCGAGGCATCGTCGCGCGTTGACGCTCGATCGCGATGAATCGGAGGAATTCGTTTCGCGAAGACCGAGCGTCGTTTTGCTTCTTGCGATTTTCGGTGTTTCGAGGGATCCGGTTGAACCTCGGACCCTCGAAACGGTCGAGTAAGCCGGGCGAGCAGTTTTCGTACGGTATTTATTTTCGATGCGAGTGAGGCTCTTCTTGGTCGATAACCTGATGCTCGTCAGACCCGAAGTACAATTGTCGCTTTGACGTTTCTCGGTGGTAGCGCGACTACAGGATTCCTTGTCGTTTATCCTGTTTCTGAGCTTTTCGAAGTCGGAAGGTTGGTTCGACGGTGATTTCGGGGATTTCGTTCTCGTTCCACTGTCATTTCGATGTTCTGAATCGCTAACTTGCTCGATAACGATTCCGCAAGAGACACTCGGCTTTGGTGGTTCGTTGCAACGTGGAACCATCAAGTTTTTGGTATCTCTCGTTTGGTCTTTGACCGAGCGAGTTAGTAATTTCTGTTGAAGAGGCGGTTGTTCCTTGATCGTTTCTTTGCTGTTTTTAGGTTTTTCCTGGAGACTGGTCGCGTCGGTTTCGAACGGGTTTTCAGGCGGCCTTTCTTCTGCTGGGCTGCTCGGATTGTCTTGAACGTTGCCTCGCGGATCCTCCATTATGATCGAAGACTCGAGGGAACTCGAAGCCATCATCCCTGTTGGACTGGAATGCTGGAGGGGACTCGTGCATTTCGGTATCACCGAAGAATTCCAAGCTCTGCACGGTGACGTTTTTCGGACTTCCCAGGCGAGAGGGGTGCGTCGCAAAGGTGGCGGGGAACTCTCGTATGCCCATTTGACCTTGAACCACTCGATCAGATTGTGGAAGTCGCGAGTGTAATTCTCCAGCACCAGTATAACTTCCTTGCATTCCGATATGTTCTCGTCCTCCTCGCATGTTTGGTAGATACCGTCTACCGCGCGCTCCAAGTTCCCGAACAGGAACGCCCAATAGCGGGCTTGTAGTTCTGTCGATTTCGAAACCATTTAACCGGATGTGTTTCGGTAATTATGTTTCATCCTAGGACCCTACGCACAGGTACCACCAAACATCGCGTTTTTCGTGATAAATGCCAGTCTCATTTTTCTTGCTATTCTTAATTTCATTTATCGCAATCAAAAATTCATATCAAGTTTTTATAACATATCCCGTTCAGTTCGTTAGTTTTTCAGCGTTGCAACAAAAATAGGGGAATACTTGTGGGAGCACGCTCGCGTGATTCTACCGGTGACACGTTCCACCAAAAACGGAGTTAGAAAGCTATGTACAGGTGTCGAATTGGCAATAAGGACAAAATTAGAAACTGCCCGGACTCGGCAAAGCCCCGCTTTCAAAACACTTTTAGGATCTGGTATGAACGTACCAGACTTTTTATCACGTCCCGTCGATGCCGATCTCACTCTCGAGGAGCTTTTCATAGACCTTTTCATAGTAGCTGTTCTCGCCACTCTTGGCACACTGGGAGGTTTGCGAGTAATTTTTTCCACATTGTTCGTGCCCACCGGAACATTGAAAACAACCAGATTACGCGCCGCTCGTCCTTCCTCCTGAATCAAGAGCCTGACGTCGCTCATTTTTGTATATCTGGAAAAATATCAAGTATTTAGCCGAGCAAGGATTTATCTTGAAAAATCTTGTATCAATGAGTAAATGAATTGGTAAACTATTTGTAAATTAAAGATGAAAATCAACGTTTGTTATAACCGAATTAGCCTTAATTGAGGGTTCAAAGTATGGTTCTGGTTGGTCCGATCATCCATAAAACAAGGTTAACTCGGTTAATCGAAAATTATTGAACCGGGCCTTGATACATACTTGCAAGTACGATTAACCACTCACCTTTGCGTAGTACCACTGTATTTGCTTACATTAACTAAAATTTATCGCGATCAATATTATTCTTCGAGTGGCTATTTTAACAATGAATCGAACAATTAAATGTAACCGGCACCAGATTTGCTTGTTAATATTACAAAATATGTATGAAAATTAAGAAAAACTGGGTGAGCAGTTGATAGATTCACTTTTTATTTTATTTGCATTGTCGTTTACGTAGACATTTTTGTCTCATATCCCTCAATTTTGTTTGGTGTACGTAAAAAAAATGTAAGGGACGTAAGGGACACTCTACACGCTTGTTTGTGTTTTGTGATTGTTTACTGTGGCGTATCGTAAAGGTTGAGGGAACCAGATATGCGAAATAACTTTTAGCTACGGTATCAAAAAATTCGCAATTCGTATACGCGCTGCCATTCCCATGACGTTCACATGACAGAAATCAGATAGCACACAAACGTTACGAATAGAGGAGCAAAAAAAATAAAATTGCGCGTCCCGTCTCGCAGATAATTTATCGCAGTTGACGCGTTACTCATCATTAACGAAAATGAATTCAATGTAAAATTTATAAATTGACACAAGTTCATAAATAAAGTGGCGATCTGTGATACGTACCAAAATTAACACAGGTATGAATTTTTTCGCCGGTAGACGATCGATCGACTGACATTTTTGCAACTACGCGACTAGACGCATGACATTTGTGCATCGTATTGTCATAGTACCACCAGAGAACATAGATTTACATGGAACAACGGCGCCCGTGTTAACTCTTCATCTTCTTCTTTTCCTTTGGGCTGGCTCGGGTCTACAGTCTACGCTCTATAGCGGAAAGACCATACGGCCATGTCATTGGCGGATGGGGTGATCGACGAGTACTATGTGTTTCTGGAAGTAAAATGAAAACAGGCCTGCGCGCCCGGCTCGCACGCCTACCACATGCCCTAGAGCACGGTCTTACATACAGGTCTGGAAACTCAAGTGGAGGGGGTAGGTCGCTTAGGGCCCTATCACACTAGCGGTTTGAAAGCGGTTGCGGAGCGGAGCGGACGCGGAGCGGACGCGCCGCGAATGCGTCGCGAACACGCCGCGGATGCGCAGCGGATTCGTTGCGGATGCGCAACGGGATGCCTCGACAAACGCCGGCCCC
>JAPYZJ010006204.1:0-10315 GCA_030522765.1 Ophioninae sp. B BG-2022a | reverse complement strand
GTGTGACAGAGTGGCGTTTTTATGTGGAGACCACATTTCGGTTTACCACTGTGTCACGGCATTCTACGGAAAACAAACGTATAAAATATGCTGGTTAGAAAAAATGAAAAATTACATAATATTAATAGACAAGAAAATATGGACGTTTATTCGAAACGAATTAAAAAATCGTAAATATCAATATTCCAACGAGATGCCATAATAAGACGAAGGACAGACTATTGTAGGTTAAAAAGAAGAAGGAACTGTATACATTTTGAGTAACTTCTCAAAATTCGTTTCCTCGCGTATACTTCATGAGTTTGCGGCTCGAACCGATTGAACACTCGACGACGATTGACGGCTGCTCCGGGATCTTTAAATAATACCTCGGAGAGATTTTTAAAAATGTCAGGTCGCGTTCACCAGTTTATGCATAAAAAATTGAAAACAGTACACGCGGTAGAAACGAGGGTGAAAAGTGAACATTGGAGTGGTAAACACACGAAGGGAATGCTTTAGGGTGTACAAAAATAGGGAATTATTTTAAAAACTAAATGCGGGTTGGAAAAAGGATCGACCGTTGGAATACATTTTTTACTTGTTTGGGCCGAAAATTAGGGTATTTGAAAATAATAATTATGAAAAAATAAACAAGATGGGAAAATGATTGGGTCGTTAATATGGATGGAAATTAACACGATTGTGTACCAAAATTCATAAAGATATTTTCATAAAACAGTTATAAACAATCACGTGAATGAGGCTTTAACAAGGTTTTTCCTTAGCACGTTTCAATCGGCAAAGTAAGAGTTCGATTTTATATTTTACGATTCTTCGCTAAAACGAGTTATCGTTATTGTTAATAATTAACAAAAAAAATGTTAAGATTGAAAACATCCATCGAGATTAAGCCATTCATATGTAACATAAATGTTATATCGAAAAACACAATTTAAAAAAATTGCGTTTAAAGCCTCACTAACAGTTTTATCGTGGCAGTTTACTTTAAATCTGTGATATTTTCACCATATATTAGACCTTTCCGTCCGACTTGAATGATTTTATTAAACCGTTAAAAATATAATTTTTGAATATCATTCGAGACTCAATGCGAAGCAGGCATAACACGTGACATAGAAGGGCAGGTGTTAGCAAACATTTTCGAACGGAAATTTTCCAGAAATAAATCATTTTTACGGTCAAGAAAAATCATCAAGCATCGATTAACCCGTTAGGGATTGAGTTTTTGAAATTCAAATTTTGTGTTTTTATCTTTACATTTGGGTTGAATGGTGACCAGTTAATATGATGACAAAAAAAAAATAAATAAAAAATCTCCCAATTTTGAGTTTTAGACTGTTGCCATATGGCAACGCTAGGTTTGTAGTTTTTTATGTATGATCCGTAAATTAAATTGACTACTAACGTTGCCACATGGCAACGCTAGTCTTTAATGGGTTAATGTTGCACAGCCGGATATTTTGTTTTCCCCGAAAACCTTGAACATCCCTGAGAAAATTACGTCTCACTATATTCGAGGTTACGTCGACATCGTGCATGGTGGCAGGTTTCTTCTTTACTGAGGTACTGCGCGAGTATCGTTTTCCAACACCAGAGGGAAACCGGAAGCCAGTCGGTTATAAAAGACCCGAGGCGTGACGTTGAAAAGGGCAAGATTTTCAGCTATACGAGGGTCACCCTCGGAGAAGTTCACGCGAGAGCGTTTCTCCGTGATACAAACAGCTCGTATAACTGATGGAATCTTCTACGGGTGAAGTGGTATGCTCGAGCAGCAAATAAATCACCGAGCTTTTTTGCGCGCCTTTCTCATCCAGGACTCGTCCTGCCACGAGTATACACATATTTATACCCAGATAGCCATCTACATACGTATCTATGAGAGGTTTGTGCGATGCACCCAGCAACGTATAAATTCTGTCGAGGGGGCTGGACGGGTGGCCAAAAACAGATGAAAAAGAAAATCGAAAGAAAAACGTCCACAGTACGTTTGTAGAAGATGAACAAGTTTTCTCTCCCTCTTTGCGTAAGAACTTTTCGGGAAGAACGCACAACCGTGAACTGAGATTGGTTGCGCGCTTTTTTATGCCAAACTAACCGAAATCTATGTGCGGTGGAAAAAAATTGGAAATCACAATTTTTGAGAAAAAATTGAAAAAAGAAGACGGGAATAGTGAAATTAACGGTTAGCTGCTGGTGGAAGCAGCAACGGTGCAGCCAGGCACTGAATTGTTCGTTTCCTTAACGCATCCAGTTTACAAGAAGTTTACAAAACCGGATGATTTTCGTTTTTTTTTTGTTACTTATGACCGGATGATCGACCTGAATAAAGTATACAGTTGAGCACTTCAAGTTCAAACGTTTTTAACGAAATTGTTCAGAACCGTTTGAACGATTAATGTTTTTCATGAAATTTGTTGCATAATTTTGTAAATCATCGATAGAGTAAATATTTGAACGATTTTCTATTCATCCTACGACATTCTTCGGAATAATTGTTTTTTAATAATTTCAACTCTGATTTTCGACTGGTTACCGTATGGGGAAATGAAAGTTCTTTC
The DNA here is from genome assembly GCA_030522765.1 of Ophioninae sp. B BG-2022a. Lineage (NCBI taxonomy): Eukaryota > Metazoa > Arthropoda > Insecta > Hymenoptera > Ichneumonidae > Ophioninae sp. B BG-2022a. Next base: position 7,754 of record JAPYZJ010006204.1, on the reverse strand, counting down.
TTAAATTCGTTGTCTCGATATTTCGCGAAGGAAATACTTCAATAATCCGTTTCGGTTCTTTTGGGTGGAACTGTAAAAGTTTGGCGTAGATAACTCGCGCAAAAGTGCTCAGTACTTACGCGGACGCAACGTTATGCTGACCAAGTTGAATTGATACGGCGAGTATGGATTCTCGTACGGAAAAGAAAGAGAGGGGGGGGGGCGGAGAGAAACACGATCGTTTCTCTCGTCACAAGGAGTTTCTCCACGAGAACGCTCTTTCGCGACCGTTATTCGCGTTGAAGTATTACGCGCTTTTGGCCTCTAACAAATTTCATTTCCAATTCCAATTCGAACCAATCTCGGGAATTGACCGTAGGTATACACATAGTTTTGCAGGGCATATATAGCAGCCATAGTAATAGTCGTGACAGTGAATCTCTATACGTAAACGTACGTACGAGTGTACGTACAGGCTATATACGGGAATACACACGATTTTCTATCGATGTCGAAACCACTATACGCGAATGAGCATTTCGTCCTGGTATAGATATATGTCGCTCGAAAGCCCCGGGTGGTCAGCGTGAAGGTTTAACGACGGCGCGAGTATGTGTATTCCCTAGGTGTCGTTTACTCTCATGGAAATTGCGGAAGAGCTATCGGATTATATCGATCGATAAAACTTTTTTTCGTTTAATGGACTAAACATATAGCTTTCGAAGAAAAAGAAATATCGTTCGATCGATATTTATATATAAAGTCAAACCTGGATAAGTGAGAACTGGATAAATGAGAAAATTCTATACGTGAGAGTAATAACCAAGACCCGTAATTTTAAGCTCCCGAAACCTCTATTAGCGAGAAACAGAAACCTCTGTAAGAGAGAGTCGTTTTTCCCTCGTAGACCTCCGTAAGTGAGACTGCTACTTATCTATACCTCTATAAGCGACAGTCGAGCTTCATTTACAAATTCAACATCTGCTATTTTCAAACATTCAAAATACAAAAACAAAAACCCAAACGGAATTGACGGATTTTGTTTAAGTGCAAATAAGTTTTAAATAAACTTACATAGTGCATGAATTTTTGTTTTGTTTTTGTAACATTTAAAAATATATATGTACATAATATATTTTGTGCATATCATGCACATAATTTTATCATATTACATATTTACTACATTCGTACTTGCTGTGACTTTTTATTGCTCCGTACCCCTATAAGAGAGAAACGCTACCCATGTACCTGCATTAGCGAGAAACTCGGGTTAGTGAGAAACCTCTATAAGCGAGAATGAGATTGTGCTCCCTTGAACTCTCGTTTATCCAGGTTTGACTGTATATACATTTGTGAGATAGATATGCTGGATTGAAACTTTGATTAATTTTATTGAAAATGAATAATTCCTTTTTTTATCTCATTGAATGGTATTGCTGTTGTTCGCTACAACTTTTTCCCACTTTTTTGGGTAAATTGTGAATACCATAATGAAAAAGCTATTCTGGTTTTTGTGCGATCGATTAATCGAATCTATGTTTCATTCAATTGATACTAGCGAAGTGTGAGTCAGCAATTGTGATCAATGAACTATCGAAAAATGTGGTAATCTGATGAAGTCGAGTTTGATGAATGCGACGCGTGTAACATTACCCATCGAAGTGCTTTCAATGTATTTTGGAGTACTTTTCCAACGCGTAGTGGAGCAAAATCACTTGGCCATATTCTCTGACTCGCTACTTGGCGCGGAGGTATAGTTGGAGCGAAAAAAATCTACGTTTACCCGAAAAACAAACCCTCATGTTTTCCAATGTGTCCTTTCTTTTTTCTGTACGCAGTAAGGGAAGAATTTAATACGGGACGAATCTACGAATCGAAGTAAGCTTTGATTCGTTGATCATTCGACCAACCTTTGTCTGCTTCTGAGTTGAAAATTTCGATTGTGGATGCTTGGAATGAATTTTTAAGTCGTAGGTTATGATAAGTAGCAAGTCTATCGTGGAAATGCATTTTCTGCATCTGAAAAGAAAACACAAGATGAACCGGTCAACGAGTGAAGCTAATGAAATTGTTTTACGTTGGGCAGTTACCGATGAGTTTCCTCATGAATTCTGAAGGGTATCGCTCGCCTGAGCCCTTTTAGAAATAAATTTGCATCATCTCAGGTTCCTCTCGACGGATCGGAAGTAAACAAAGTGCAGAGAAGTTCCAAACGAATTTTTTTAAACACCTTAAAAGTTAAAGTTAGACTGTTTTTGCCGTTTTCGGGGAATCGAAGTGAACATAAAAAAAATGGTCTCGGAGAACAAAATTAGAATTTTAACAATAAAAAAATATTAACAATTGTAGGATTTATGGCCTTTTTCCCGAAAAGCCTTTTTTTCAAAGAGGCTCGCCGTGAACGTGATCGAAGGCAAACTGCTCAACTCAAATAAAAAGAGTTGAGAAATTATTGACAAAGATTGACAAATTATTTAACAAGAATGTTATTCGGTGTACTTGAACGATTTGTTTACCAAAAAAAAGTTATTTAAATACAAGAACCATTTTACGAAAAAAATCGATATTTGAGGTGTTGAGAATTTCGAAAAAAAATTGTTTAAATGAATCGCACATTTTTTTAAATGAAAAATCAACCGTGCAAGTACACGAGATAGTGAATATCAACAATTTTTAAAATAATTCATGAAGATCGGGTAAAAAGTTTTCGAGCTATCACGTTCACGGTGACGGTACTTTTTGAAACCTCAATTCCGAGATAATCGCTATTAAAGTTTTGTTTACTTCATTCATGCTCCATACATACAGTAAAAAAATGCCGCACAATTTATGATCTAGTGCTCCGATCTGTACGAAATTCCGCACAGTTACCAAGCATCTACTTTTCGAATATGGAATAACAAATTTGTCGATTTTTTGAGCCCCAACTTTGTATATAACCCCTCAACTTCTAAGGTCTTTTCGATGCTCATTTGTTGAATTAGCCTCATTATCCGTAGAGCCTTTTCAAAGGGGATTCTGATCTTGGGCATTAGAAGGGTAGCATACCGTCGCGACATTACAGGACCTTCAATGAGAGCAGGGGACAAAGAGAGTTGGCGTAAAACAGGTTGGTTGAGGGCGATAGAAGAGGAAGGGCTGATGCCGAATGTAAATTCGGTGACTCGTAAGTGACTTTGGAAGTTGGTAGGCTCCGGTGGCTCTCGGTCGAGTTTAGCTCCTCTCATACTTCCTCTCACTCGTTTACTCTCTGCAATCCAGATTCCCCATCTCGTGACCTCACCAGTATTCGGTTATATAATACTCTCCGTGTACCAGATCCATGTACACGGTAGATACCGACGTACATATTTACGAGCGAAAACCGGCGTGAACATAACAGCTTATAGTCATTCCGATATCATACGCCGGGTTTTCCCACTTTCTCCCCTCAGCTCCTCTTCGACCGCCATCCTCTTCGTTGTTCCTCGCTTTTGGCCCTTTCGTACTCCAACCAACTCCACGGTTTGTTGCTGCCTCGAGTTTAGCTAATTTCGCTCGCACCCCTGACAACCCTGCCACTTTACCGGGCAACCCGCAAGCCACCTATTCAACCATCCAAGACACCTCTCCGGGATGCCAATCCCGTCATGACGGAGCCTTCCGGTTTCTACTGCCGAACGTTCCGGTAATACCGAAGAACCGCAGTCTTCTCGCCATCTTTACGACCCTTCTACCCTTCGCGTCCCTACCCTTCGACTAACTCTCAACCCTCCATAGCTTCGAAGTTGTATAAGCGTCCGAGAAATACGCGTTTGAAGTTTAGAGATAGTTGCATCGACCGATTAGTGAGGCCTACTTGTAAACGCTCATAACTTCCTCAATTGTCAAAGGACCGACTTGAATATTTTTTTTAAAGTTCCAAGTAGACATTAACCCCATAATTGAAATCTTCTAGAGCTGTGGCTCCATCTTGGCACTTCCGGTGAATTTGTGCTCCGGACACTGAGAGAGAATCCGTTGAATGAGAGATCCAATAAATTCCAGTTTAGAATTCCAAACGATTGTCTTTTAGGGAAAAGTCGTTGGGACGATTGATGAACGATCCGTTTGCAAAAAACTTGAGAATCGCCTTCGAAAGAGTTCTACACCGATATTGAGTGTGCTGATAGCCAATGTTGGATATGGATGTAACCGTTTCGAAAGGAACTTCGCTCGTACAGATATGGCGGCATACGTGATAGTCTTATTTTAGGACGTCCCTAAACTGTCCCCGAGTTGGAGTTGCCTTATCGTCGACCGTTTGTATCTCGGAATGCTCCACGGAACTGTACGCCCAATCAACTCGAGTATTTCGATATATATTGCACAAGAGAGTGTATATATGTTTCTTTGTTGTTCCGTAACATAGCTTACACGTAAATCGCTCGTTAATACTCGCTTCTCCGAGTAACCTCTCCCTCTCGCGCCCCTCGAATCCCGGCGTATCTCATAAAATCGTCATAAATTAGTCGTCTCACTGGACTATCGTCGCGCGAGTTGGAAGTGTACCCGACTTATTTCCGCAATGAAAGCGGAAACATGGATTAGCCGAAACTTTGCATTTTATCACTTGCCTTCGTTGGAGAGTTTTCGTTATCCACTCTCTCTCTCTCTCTCTCGGTTTTTTGCGAAAGCCTATATTGCTGGCTACCTCTCTGTTGTTACCGAATTATGGTTTCTTTATTTTATTTTATTTTTATATTACAATGTTCTATTTTTTGGTTTAGTTTAGTCTTAAGTCTATTCTAAGAAATATATATTATAAACGGTTTTATTTTGTGTATTCTTTTTGCCCGAATAGTTTTGAACTAGGACATATTAAAAATTATCAATCAATCAATCAATCTCATGCAATAATGAACCACGTTTCGTGATTTTACCAAACTGGTTCGAACTCTTGATTTCTTTGCAATCTTCGGAGACTTTGGGAAAGTGTTCTTGATACTTTCTCAGAAGAGTCTCGAGCTGTGCGTGAGTGTCGACAAGTTTCGTATTAGGCGTGATACAAGATCCCAGAATCGTTTTGTGCGGATCACTGAAACTTCTTTGTCGCGTGAGTGATTTCTGTAGGTGCGTTACAGGAGGAAAAAAATTTGAAATTTTTTGTTAAATTTCGTTACAAACTCGTATACCTAGTTTTTGATATATATTTTCTGTGATTTTTCACTTTTATCGCGCGTGGGAGAGCGAAGAAAATAAAACGCAAATCCCAGCTTTCGCGGCATAAAAGCTATGTACGAGAGTATTTCCGTGGTAAATAAATTCTCGAGAGGAGGTAAATCCGGAGTGAAAAGTAACAAAAAAGGCGTATTATTTAAACGTTCTTTCCATGGATGCAACGACATACCGTTTGTACGATTTATTATTAATGTCAAACGGTGGGAGAAATGTCGGTTTAGGAATATACGGTAGCTGAAGGGCGGTGGTGCAGGGGGGGGGGGGGGGGAGTTCGTTTTTCGTTTCGGCCGAGACGGCCCGCGACTATCGATCACTCCAGGAGCGGATGCAGCTGCTGCGGTTCAGGGATAAAAGAGAGGAAGAGATAGAGAGGGAGGCCATCACGTTTGACCTCGATATTGTCGACAAGGTGCGCATTAAAATTTAAGCGTAGCTCAAATAACAAACTCAATGGATTAGCGCCGCTTTCCGCTTCCGCCAAATATATAGTTTCGTTTCTTCAAGTCCCGAATTATTAAAAATTTACCAAGGCTTCTGATGATAATGATTTTTTTCTCGTTGGAGATAGGAATTTTGTGAATTTTATGCGGTTCAGTTCTTTCGATCAAAGAAAATTCAGATTCGCCGATCAGAGATGATCAGATCCATTGAATGTGCTGTTTTATTATATTTCTATTATTATATTATTCGTGACAATTATTTCAAAATATATGGGTACATTTTATTTGTAGAATTCGTACTTTTTTAAAACCTGTTGGTGGTGATTCATTAATAATATTGTTTATTAATTATCAATTAATTACATAGGATTATTGAAAAAAAATTCAATTACGGTTTTACATTTTTATGAAATTCAAAGCAAACCCAAACAAAGTGTAAGGCAAATTATTATCCGTTTTGATAGAATCTAAAATTTGTTATCATCGGCGAAGGGTTTATTACATCATGAAAATTAAAAAGATAATAGAACTCGAATGAGACTCTATAAGATTCACCTAAGAACAAGAATAAAAAAGATAACAAGTTTATTTGATTAGCGATGTAGCAGTATCTTTTTTTTTCAAAGATTTCGGTTATTTACAACCGCAATTATTATTCGGGAGGATATAGTTTTCGCAATTATTCTCGGCGGCTATTTCACTGGAGAATCAAGCTGACGCGTCGCGATGACCCGGAAGTTCGTATAAGCGAATTGTGCTCGTGTCAAGGACTCTTCGATCTATTAAACACCGACACCTGATCGAGCGATTATAGAACGTATTTGTGACTGTATGCGCGTCGGTTGCGAATCTCGATGCGCCTGGAGAATCTCGGGGGTGTTGGTCACATGGATTTATTCAAAATGTGCAAAAGTGTAGCGTATAGCCCGCGAATCAAGAGCGATATTGGCGATTAATCCGCTGATAACTCGATAGGGACGACCTCCGATACTCGATTGCATTTAACCTCGTAAATTATCGTCCCGGCAATGCAACGTAAATGAGAAAGCGTTTTCTCACAAAATTTGATTTGGGAAGCCACTCGCACCTTCTATACAGCCTATCCCTTTCGGTTCACTGCGAAATTCGAAATTCGAAATTGGAATGAATCCTCGAAGTACCCAATGACGATTCGTCTGAAGTTTGATGCCACGGTGCATATTAGATTTGAAGTGCAGTACCAATTACTTCCGGGAAGCTCTGAACCTGCGTGATCTTGAAATTTTCATCACCTGAAGCCTCGATTTTCGAAAGGTTCCGGTTTAGTGGATGTTCAGTTCTTGAGTGGCATTTTTTCGCGTCATCTAAACTGTACAGGTTAACTTTTGATAAATTAGCGAATTCTCATTTTTGATACTTCGAAAAGTGTGTGAAACTTTAGTCGCTATCGTGTATTCAGTACATTGGTTTTTTTATTTTAGCGAGATCTTTTTAAACCCGCAAAAATATACACAATTCTGTCTTCGTTTCGAACTCTTATTCGCTTCATTCAAAGCATCAGCTTCGACTGTGGGCTGAAAAAAAAAGAAGACTGGCGGAGTGATGCATGTTTCAATTTACATCCAATATATCCTTCGTCAGAGATTGACATTGCCAATCCCTGCCAATGAAGGTTCCAAAAATGAGTTATTCTCGTATAAGCAAAAAAGAAAATTGAGTTAGCTAAAAATCGGGGAAAACATTGAAAATATACGAAACGAGTGGTCTTTCTGGTGCGCCCTGCTCGATGTACCTATATCGATCGATTTTCCTACGATCCGGTTCTATTCTCAGATTCCTCGATGTTTGGCCCGAGTTAACCGTCCGGTCAATGTCCAGGTACCTGGGTATCCATTTCAGCTTTGCAGATAGAATTTATTAACTTTTTCTTTAAAAAACTGTATAACCGTCCGGATCCCCGAAATTTAAGTAGTTTGAAACCCAACTTTTGTCAATTTTTTTAATAATATTTATTAACTATAAAACGATCAAACGAAATTATAAATGATATTGTTTATTATTTATTTAAAAGTCAAATTATCTCAATACTTTAATAGGTAGTCTCTTTAGTGTGTATAAGCCCGACATTCATGCATAATAACTTCAGTGGGTACCCGG
>JAPYZJ010006203.1:0-10315 GCA_030522765.1 Ophioninae sp. B BG-2022a | reverse complement strand
AGTCAGGCAAAAACCTTTTCCAAACCCACCAAATAAATCTCTATCGCATAGAAGAAGCCTACTCTACGACCTTTTGAAATATCGTGATTTTCGAGATTCTTGAAAAGTGGCCAGCGAAGTCCAAAAAATTTTTTTTTCGTTTTTAACTCTTAAAAGGATCTATTCAATCGGAAATTTTCCGCTGATTACGAATATGCTCGAATTTTTGCCGAAAGTGCAAAATTACCCTGGGAAAATGCAAAAAACCTTTCTAGAATATTTTTTCGTCATTTTTCCCTAGAAATGTAGAGTTCAATGCGAATTAAATTGTGGATTTGTCTTCAAGGTATAAAAATACATCGACACGGACCTGCGATATGACACGTAACGTCTAAATATAATAATTATTTCGAGTCTAATCCTACTAAAGGGGCGCGCCTGATTAGCTGCCTTTGAATTAGAAAAATGTCTAATTCATCGTTAATCCAACTACATGAGGTACCTTGTAAAAAATTGACTTTCATTTCGACCTTTTTTTTTTTTTGCAGCGGACGCATCGGCTCCCCTTCAGACCTGCCATCAACAACTTCCATTGCTCGTCTTGGGTGAATTGTTTGTTCACCATAATCCACTCAAAGTTTCTGAGATATTGATGAGTTTAACGACTACGACGACAGGGGTAGGGAAAACGGAAAAAAAAACTTCAAGCTCTCGAGTGTACGAATCAGAGGGAAACAGAGGGAGAGAGAAAAAGAGTGGTAGAGATGAATGGGCAAAAAGCGGATTGGTTCACAAAACGAGAGGATAAAAATCTGAGAAAACCACGCGAGGGCCCTTCCATTGGTGTTGGCAAATCGTGAGCTTGTTCGGATTTGCCTTGATGAGAAATGTTTTAAAAAAAGGAAGAAACCAGAGTCGAATCCCCCTATAGAGTGAACGCTTCGGGATGCTTTTCAACGGTGCTTGCTTTTCACCCTCGCAAATTTCAAACGGTCGTCTTAATCCGGCTAAATCATCTTCATGAAATTGCAATCACGAATCCGAGTGGTAAATCCGAATCCTCGGGAGGATCGACGTTAATAACCCTGGTACGAGGTATCACTAGGGTGCATGACGAAGATGGACAAACAGGCAACATTTAACCCTACAATGCATGATTTTTTAAATCTGTTTGTAAAAAAAATATTTATGTGCTTTTTTAGGCCTAGATATCGTAAAAATAATTAAAAAAAATTAAAACAATAAAAACTTTAAAAAATTAAAAATTAAAAGTTCCACGTCAGGAATGTTTATAAAAATCACTTTATCAACATCAAAATACAAACTAATTGAAAAAATAAATTAACCTCGTAATAGTTGACAGTCCAACAAAAGTGTAGATATTTTTTTCTATTTCAAAATACAAAATAAGTCAATTTTATGAAATTTCAAACTTCGACGAGTACAGAGTTTGGTGAAAAGACCGACTGCTCGCACCAAAACTTCATTCTGTCTTCCTCCAACAACATCTACCTAAAATCATATGAACTAGGACATGAATAACTCCATCTAGTTTCCTCGTATTCTCAAAAGATGTTGCTACTCGTTACGAATTCGAAGTGAGATTAGATTTTGTTAGTTGTGCCACATGTGGCACAATATGCAATTTAGGATTAAATATATAGTAGTTTATATTTAAAAACAGTACCCATGTTACAACTGTCATACTGTATGTACTATCGTTCATACACGAAAATAATCAATACCGGGAAACGACGTAAAAAAAAGTACGCGGATTCAGACTGAGTGTCGGATTTTCTGCATGTATTTCAGTCTAGAAGCGTCGATCTGTAAATTGAATACAAAGAAAAAACCTATAAATCAATTGCGAATGGAAAAAGATCTGGACACGCCACGAGGAATAACTCCCTCGAACTATTGTTGAAAAACTTTACTTTTTCTGATCCAAACTCCAGTAGAATGTAACACAGAGATGTCCAATTTACATCACACGGAATAGTGATAAAGTCTGCACTGCGTTGCAATGCAACGGAGTTTTAAAAAAATTTTTTTATACTCTTTTATGTTTAAAAAAAAATATAAAAAATGAGTCGTGTCATCAATGAGGTTTTCCATTGCTTAGGAATAAAAACATTTCGAAAAGCAGGAAGATTGACTTTGGAACAGACAGGCCTGTGGCTCAAACTCGAACCAAAATGCAATGGTTTAATATCGTTGCTTCATTCATTTTCATTTTCATTATATTTATTTTATTTGATTTATTTTAATTATGTAATATTATTTGTTTGATTTATTCCGTTGTATTATATTCAGCTTATATTTGAAAAGTCGGAAAATCGTTTGGTAGTTATTAATTATCCAATGCCATTCCTCTAGTTAATTAATTTATTTCGTTTGTTTGATTTTACTTTATTTTATACATTTTACTCACTATATTTGATTTATTATATTTATTGCATGTACCGGAACAAAGGCACGCTTTGGTCGTGATTTGTAATTGGTTCGTTTCCCTTTCGAGTTTCTGCTCCTCCACACTCCTCTTCCTTCTTTTACCCCTTTGCAAACAAAATATTACGAAACGTCGAGATTTGTCTTTCTTCTTCTGAGCGCACTTCAGCTCGTTCTAAGCTTATTCCTTTCTTCGTCTCAAACGACATTTTTCTCACTTCCAGACACTCGTCTTCGAGTCTGTATCATTCGTTTCGTTTTCATGCTCCTGGTTTCTCGCTTTTCCTCATTAAGAAAGGAATGCCCTCTATCGGCTATTGTTGGAAATCCTTTGTTTCGAATTTCGAGACGAAAGACCCTCGAATCTGTGTCCTGATAGAAATATGAAGAGATTTCGACCATTCTTTTTTACCTTCCATCCACTCAGCCCATCAGTCTTTCTCTCATCAGAGCTATGTTTATTCCGTTTGATATGCTTCGTACCAGCTTTTTTTTTGGACACTTGGACAAAGCCACATCCAGTTGTCACGAACAGAAAAACAGACAGCCTGATAAACCATTATTCCCAGACGAAGAGGAATTACAAACGGACGTATAGCCCAAACATTGAAAAAGTTGGAAGTCTTTAATGGGTCTGAAGGCCACTTACGATTTTTCGTCAACATCAAATTCATTCAACGAATTCAATGAGGTCCCTGTGAAATAACGAAATTCTCATTTTTCTTCGTACTGCTCTTGAGTATCCTCGAGCTTGTTCGAATTTGTTTGGCAAATGAAATTGACATTGGGCTCAGTGCTACTCGATGTAGCCGCAAGATTTTTTGCTCGGTACGAGAAAATCGGAATATCGAATTCATCAGGAAATCGAATCGTGTCCAAGCTGAAATGAACTCGCTGATTCGATATTCTCATTCCGTCGAAGAATCTTGGAAAATGGATATCATTCGCATTCGAATAATCGAGTGTACCGAAAAGTTGACGAATTTGTAATGCAGGCTGATCGTTGTTTCGTCAAAATTGGCTTTGGTACGCTTCGCGAAGCAGAAACTACGAGACTTTATTTCCGGTTGTGCAATACGAGTCAATGATACTAAAGGGACTCGCCGAAATCAGAATCGAATTGAAAGGGGATTGATTGGATGTGACCAGGAAACAAATAGGAATAGATAAGGTATAATCATTATACAAGCTGGTTCGCCCTCTCTCGACAAAAATCCTCATTTTATCCTTATCTCTGTTCTCTACCTTCACTCGATGCTCAACTAGAGTAGGGAAAAGTGGGGTAAAACCGGGAGGCTAAGGGAAATTTCAAATAAAATATAAGATTTTTCAAAATAATAATCAACTTTAATAATGAGCATTTGGCTTAGTTTATGAATTACGTAATTTAGTATAGAGATCACTTTTCTCTTAACTATAAGTAACAAAAATAAATCAACTTATAAAAGTTATGTTTTTCCGGTTTTGAACTACCCTTGTCCAAAACTGGGTATACCTGTACCCGATTTTGCCCAAACAACGGAGCAACAACAACAACAATTTACACATGTTAATTTATACTTCCACAAATTCTTAATCGATATTAAAAAACAAATTTTACTTACGTAAACATTTCAATGATCTATAGCACTTGTGAATGACGTGGAATCTTAGATAAACACAACAGAAAATCTTTTTTTTTCGAATATTTTGAACGAGCACGCAGCGACACCACTCAGCTTTTTTCGACAAACTAATCAAGATGGCCAACTGCAGGAAACAAAAGCTCGCGAAGTTTGAATCGAGAAAAAGGCTAAAAACCAATGTTCCGGTTTTACCACCAATGTGGAAAGCAAAATTTCGGGAGGGTTCGGAAAGTAGATAGGGTCAAGGTCATAGAGAAAGCGTCAATGATCAGTGAAACGATTTTTTTCATACTTTCGTACCCATCGTATCTCCCTTTCATCATCCAGCCCTTTTCCCTATATGTGTATTCTACCATTCGACGTTTCCACTTTTCTTTTTGCACGAACGATTTTCCGGAACGCAGAAGCGAGAAAATCGATGGAAAAAGCTTGGGGGCTTTTCTCTCGAGAAGCGGAGAGAAATATAGATAAAGACAGGGAGGGAGTGCGAGGGAGTCGACATAGATCTGGAGGGCAAAAAGAGGGTGAGAAAACCTGCAACGAGTAACTAACCGCTCGAGCGAGAGGAAGCTTGCATATTTTAGAATGTCATCAGACTTCGCCTCGGGTTCCCGACGGGCGTACTTTCAACCACTTTGCCCTTCGCAACGCCCGGCCCTTCTTCGCGAAGCCCTTCACGCCGAGGAACCAGAGGATCGAGACGAAAATTCTGCTTCAAAAAACTCAATGACGAAAAATCCAAATGTCCATAACAGGTCATGACATTGATTACTTAATTATTTTAACGTTATTCCCCTTTATTGATTATCGATCATTGGATATAGCGACCCTTCTGCTTTGATATTTCTTCCTATAACCTGGACATATTTAATTTCGAGTGGACAGAAATAATTGCTTCTCTAAAAATAACTCGAAAAGTACTCGGGATGGACCCATACTTGGATGATCAGTCATCCATTTCAGCCTAAACTGAAATAGATATTCCACAGTTTCTCTGTATCTTCTTGAAAATCCGTTACAATATTGGGTTACAATATTCTATACTTTAGTGACATTTTCGAAAAATGGTCCCCGATTTTTGTTTTGCCAATAAATAGCTTTATTTTGTTATAGACAACGATATTATTGATGTCGCAGAAGGTTCCTGTCAATTTTGAATTTCTCATGACCATGTTTTACAATTTTGTAAATTTTGTGAATTTTCGAATACCGTTTGCGTTGAAAGAGACCACTTAGTTTCGTGGCATCGAAGCATCACAAAATGTGAACACACATTATATGTTTGAGTTCGTTTGGGTTTGTTTGGGTACCAGAATTGACCCAACAGACCGAATTCAAAATTGATGGGGATCTTCTTCCTCATCAATAATATCATTATTTATAACAAAACAAAGCTATTTATCAGCAACAAAAACAATCGGGGACTAAAGTACAAAATTACTCAATATTGATTCAGACAACCGTAAGGAATAGTCAAGTGACAAACTTGCGGCAAAAAGTGAAAGGGATCGCAATAGCCGGAGGGGCGTACGAAAGGGGATTCCAAAATGAGAAAATAAAGTACTTAAACAATGTGGAAATGATCCTTGATGAAACGAAGACTTGATTTCCCTTCTGATGTTCACGAGTCCCTGCGCTCCTGCAGGTTATCCATACAAAGTTAACCCCCATTGTATACAGAAGGGATTTGAATGCAAGAGGTTCTTGAATCTCTCGACGCAGTATACATTTCTTATTAGGAAACTCCCTCGGCCGATTATTAACTTGAATATTCGCTCTCGTATACCATAAATGGAAATAGAACGAGGAGAGAGAAGAGAAAAGATGGTTTAAAAAAAAAGTACCCTGAAAGAGACAAAACCAAAAAAGGTATTATTCCCTCCAATTTCGTACAATTCAGAAACCATTGCGCTCGATATAAATACACGCTAATTTCGCAATTAAACATTTCAGCACCGCGCAGCTAACGGTAAATTCTTTTTTCGTTTTCGAATGACAGCTGGAGCGGCAAACTGGAGATACCGAAAATAAAAGAGAAAGAGAGGGAGCGGAGAGTGGAAGCGTGGAATAACGACGGAAGGGCCGATCGATCGATTCGATTTATTTGGGATACTCAGGAACGCGGAGTCTTCCACATTCGTGACCCGCATCGCTAATAAAACGCATCAAATTCCTTCCTCTGTATATACTCCACCTTTGCCGCTGTCTTTCCTCCCGGAACACAAAGATCGTAGGTATTCGAAATAATTCGGAGTTTGGTCACGAATGTTATAATATCTCTCCTACAATGGCGCTGATATATATTTTTTTTCCTTCCTTATCTTGATTATCCTTATTTCAGCAATAAAAAGTAATTCGATAATTAATTGTGAATATTTGAGAAAAAGGATTGGATATGGAAATAGCTACATGGCTTAATTGTATAAATAAACATAAAGCCGGGAATCGTCGTATAACTACGGAACAGATATTACAAGAAAATCGATCAAACGTTGTATTTTGCGCCATATCTGGATGACCCAATATCCATCACGGTATAAATAGCATCAGCGAACAAATTACAGCGATTGACCGACCATGCGTGGATCGATATGCTTCCCTCGCTTTCCTCTCACTCGAGACTTATCCCAAGCGATAATTTAGCCAAGCGATGCGCAATATCACGCCTGTTCGTTAGTCTTCCAAGAGCTATATCGATGTCGTTACGTAAAAGTGTACGTTTCAGCTGACTTTGTTGTTCAGATATTATCAATAATGCGTCTACGCTGGGAATCATTAGCCTGATGGCAGAATCAATGAACCAGTTTACAGTCAAATGAAAACCATTGAAAAGCCTTAAAATTACGGCTCACGACCTAAAAGAACCGAAATCAACAATGTAACAAAATCGATATAAACGTAAACAGATGTTACGTCCTAAAAACCATATGCAACCAGACATTGAAGGTGAACCTGAAAAATGTTTTCACCCTGCGAATTCGCGTGAACGAGAACTCGTAGAACTCCCGTGTTGGTAGTGTCCTCGTAAATTCGAGGATAGTCGTTAGCTGGACCAAAGACACATAAAGCGAGAGCGAGCCAGAAATTCAACACACCATGGAGAATTATTCATTTAACGAGATCTCATTCGTGGCCGTTGTTACTTCTCGCGTTCTCTCTCTCTTCTCCACCTTCTACGGTGATTTCTCTATTTTCTCTTCTCTATCAGACCAGTACGGTCACTACAGCAACATCGCAGAATCTTTTGCAGGCGCGTTCCTTAAGTTGCCGAGAGACGAGGACAATAGTAGCGAGAAGGGTGGGTGGTTGGTAATTCACCGAACATAGACGGGAGGAAAAGGGACAACCGCAGAACGCGACAGAAGCTCGCAGCTTTCACGGCCAATCGGGATTCACATTCTGCCAGGCATATGCCCGAGTGCATTTACGATCGAAACTGCTCGAAGGGCCGTAGACGTTTCCACGACCGCAATAGCCTCCATAGCTTTATCCGCGCACCACCAAAGCCAAACGCGTATACGTGAAGTGCTTCGAGAATAAGGGACGTAACCAGCGAGCGATTTATCGTAGAAAGACCTACGGTGGAGCCCTTTTGCCCAATAGCTGCTGGTATATGTTCCCTGAAATGTTCAGTGTGTTCCCCAAACGCGGCATGCCGGTTTATGGATGGAAAAGTAAAGATTCGCAAGGCTTGACGACATATACTTTACTCTTACAAATGTGGGATTTATTTCTTATAGATTATATTAAAGTCTGGAAACTTCAACATTTCAAAGGTTTTTTCGGGCTTGACATGAAAGGAAAAATATTTTTATTAGGGTAATTGGGAGAGATGGGATAGATCCCCATCTATACCAATTCGTCTATTGGGTTCTATTCGATTGGGAAGTTTTTTTGGGTCATTTTCAGCTCTTGAGTACTATTGGGATCTATTCGGTCATTTATAGGTCTATTCCAACGGCATGGACGCAATTCGAGGATAGATGCCCATAGAGGAAACATGGTCCAACGAAATATTACCAACACTCACCGAGAAAGAAAAGGAATTTTGTCGTTAGTAAACCGCCATCAGTCTCACGGAGCTGTTTCAGAATTTGCGAGATAAGTAAATAAGAAATCCAGTTATTTGCTCTTAATGAGCGTCGACAATATTTCGTTGGACCATGTCTTCTCTATGGCTATCTATCCTCGAATTCGTAATTCGTTTCCTTTGAGAAGAAGTTTTTAATAGACTATATCTCTTTTATTACCAAGTTGGGTTTCACAATTCCCTATTAGTCTGACTTAGAGGCGAATAATAAATTATAGAAACATCAATCACATCGGTACTTCGAAACAAAATTAGCGAGAACTATAAATCAGTTGTATTTTTCTTCGGTTACTTCATCCTACGATCTTGAAATAACGGTTGCCTTTTATAAAGTATGCGATGCACGTGATGTGAAAAATAAATTACTGAGCAAAAGCAGAGAGTCTTGAGAGTCTTCGGGAGAATCCATCCAAGAGAAACTGCCGAGTGCGTGACTTTGGAACTTTCGAAGTGCCTCTCGAAGACCCGCTATTACCATATAAAACTTGCACGATTCTCCTAGTATTACCACTGTCTTTTTTGTTTTTCACGCATTTTTGATGGACTACATTTTTTACGATGCGTCAACACGTAATAATGATTTTTTCAAGTTATTACACGTGGCTGACACGGGATCTGTGATGAATATTGCTTTCAGCGCGTATTATCCAAAAGCACCACGTCCAATCATTCATTTTTCAATGTTCCAATTACTCGTGACGTTCGATCCATAGCGCGCTACAAATACCGATGAATTTTCCCAAATGTTCAATACCAAAACGAACTCGTCGCTTCATACGAATTCTATCGTAATCGCACGAAACAATGACACGCGCAAATTCTCTTTCTACAATATTATATTATCGATTAACGAGAACGTAACCTTTGGAATTTTCATAAATACAACGAGTGAAAAAATCGTAATTCGTATGGGGCACATCCATATGAAGTACGTTGCAGTAATTTACCGTGGCGGTCAAAAGGTTAACTGCGTATAAATAAAAAATGAAAAAAAAAATGGTTTCTTTAGAGACCAACTTTAGGCTCATCCATCAGATCCACACGCGGAAAAGACTTGCCAAGGCTGTTCCTAATTGACGCAGGAAAATGCGACTGTTATAAAACTTGCTTTTGGGAATTTCGTTTGAAAAACTGTCGTTTGGTCATAACTGAGAAGTTGAAGGCTTTGCTGTCTAGAGAATTGGCACGATTCGCATGGAAAGTCCGGTAAGCGGTGGAGAGCGTCGGGTATTTCAGGTCCGGTATGTCGCTCTTGGTCACGTACCTAACGGTAGTGCTCGGCAGAGTACCAAGCTCGGAAACTGTGAAGCAGGAAATAACCAACGGCAATATCGCACCAGCAACACCAGCAGCACCAGCAAGCCGCCTCGACGGCCCCATGACTTCCTGTATATAACCTGACCCTTCAACCACTACCTAGCACAAGTCTGGATGCCAAACGATCTTTATTCTTTCTTATTAGTTGCAAGATCCAGTGGCTCACCTCTCCCTCTCTGCACAGTTTCGGCCTTTGTATGAAGAAGTGTTGAGCGAGAGTACGAAGTTGCGCTCGCTATTCTTCCGCCTTTGGCGCGAAGACCCTGAGTTAGAGAACCGTGTAACGAGGATTAATGTCGTGGCCCCTGGCCCGACTAATTGCACCTGGCTACACCGGCACCCTCTTTTCCTCATCGTGTCCTTTCGCCTCTAGTTTCCTTCTTTCATCATATATACCCATGAAACGTCGTATCCTACATGTTGGATTAATTCTATAGAGGAGGAGGGGGCATAGTAGGCTACTTAACATTTAAACATTCCTAAAAACTAAAATAATGTGATTGAATTCAAAGTTTCAACTTAGAATCAAAGCTTAATTCATTGCGAATGCCTATGGATACATTTATGTTGATAACGTAATTAATCTAGGAGATGTAAATACTTAAATGAAAAAAGGTATTTGGTCCGCTATGCCCCGTGCATAGGGGTAAAGTGGGGTCTCCTATGGGGCCAAAGCTGCCAGATCGCGCGTAAAATCGACCCCCACTCTAGGGTCTTACGCGCCCGTCACACAAGCATAAAAGAGCGTGACCGTGAACGAGCGAGGCTCGGAGAGCTTCGAGAATAACCGAGCGCGGTCGAAGGGTCACGACCGCGCGTTCGGTAGCTACACCAATGCACGGACGCTGAGCACGTT
>JAPYZJ010006202.1:0-11818 GCA_030522765.1 Ophioninae sp. B BG-2022a | reverse complement strand
GTTTACACTTCAGCCCAGAAATAGAGACAACTTGAACGATCCGTAATTTATTTTTGACTTTTACGTGCACCTATAAAAGCGTGTTTTTTAGTGTTTTTTAAAACTATTAATTTTTTTATTTCGAAACGAAAGAACCGTCTGAGCAGACGGAAGTGAGGTACCCGTTTTATATTAGTGATGCGAGTCCAATCCGGTGGACTTCCGGGACGGATCAGGCCCACTTTGCTATACGCTGAATCGCAGCTCGGCATTGAAACGATTACCATTCAAGCTACCGGATAAAGATAGGAAATTGCCACGGGGAATAAAATGATGCATGCTCGAAAGATGCAGATTCATTCGGAATGCTTCGTAATGATAAATCCGGGCGATGCAGGAACGACTCGAGAACCGGCTACTGAGTAGCCGAGAGGGATACGTGGCTTAATAAGGGCGAAGCCTTGAGCGAGTATCTTATTACGTCATTGGCACGAGAGCGAGTGGCGCCCAGTGTATCACTGTTACACTTGGGAGTCTCGTGCATCACTGATTTATTACGACTGACCCCTGTCCGGAAGGAGCAAAAAAAAAATCGCAATTATGCACAAATCAGAGGTCAATAAGGTTCAGCCATATTTATCGGCACAAACACAGTCGTACCTATCGTTTTTGGTTTGCTATGCAACTTCGTCGCTATTGCGATATACAGGAGCTTGATTCGTTAATTATTTCATTATTTTTGAAAATCGAGAAAAACGTTTCGATATTCCGATTTGTTTACCGATAAATCACTCTTTCAACAATCTAGAGTAGTATCGGTTATAATAGCATCTTTTGACACATATCCTTCCATGCTTTCGTCATACTAATAAATCTCTGATTTCGTGACGAAAGAAGAACTCATTGCAAACTGAAATATCGCAAATAATCTTAGAAAATCGGCAACCTTGGTTTCGAACTATTTTCATGTAGTAAGGTCTAATTTGTAAAAAAAATATTCATTTAATTATCATTATTCGAGTGATTTATCGGATTTGTTTGATCCGCGCGATGTTTTTATTACACAAATACGAAATAAAGGAAGGCAACTTTTACGTCACGGATAAATAAAAAAATAACAATTCAGTAGTTTCCAAACAGTGAAGAATACTCCAAAGAATTAATCGAAGCTTCGATCTGATAAGATGCGATTATCTGTTCTTTAGGTATCCATACATTTGTTATTAGATGTTACTTATCGGATTTATTTGACTCGAACAAGCCAAGAGTCACGACAAACCGGAAGAAATTTTCACATCGTGAAAAAATCAGAATCTCACCCTACGGGCCGTCAAATTTGACCACTGGTTCAAAATAGCAACTCAGCAGCTTCAAAAAAAAACATTTTTGTTTTTTTTTTTTGAAAAAGCAGATTCAGCAGACCCAAAGAAAACGTTCCTGGACTCAACGCGAGTCTTTTATGATGTTGAAGTTCGCAACGTTGCTACGCAACGAAAATCATTATTTCTTAATTTCCCTATTTCAATTTCCCTATTTCTTTTTCAATGTAATCGTAATTAAAATACCTCAATAATTATACAAATCTTTATTGTGATAACATAGAATTCAAATATGAAAAAAAAATATATATCACCGAATAATAGATTTAAAGAAATAAAAAAATGAGAAAATAAATTTCGTTGCGTCGCAACGATGCGAACTTCAAGTCCATAGTCTTTTTCGTTTGGGCTGGTGGTCTTCGTTTGGGTTGGTCGACTCGAAGCGCAAGTTTCCATTTAGGGCGTAAACGACGAGAGGAGAATATAATAAAAGAAAAAATACGATTCAACGTAACGTGAACATCGAAATTTCCATATTTCCAGGCACTCGGACTCACTGCGGTTGTTCTAGCTATATGGATGCTGGTGGACCAAACGTTCCTCGTGTCGCTGGCCCAGGAACAGCAGAATTACAATGCCGGTCTCTACATCGTGCTCGCCGCTGGAAGTCTCATGCTCGTTGTTTCGTTTCTCGGGTGCTGCGGCTCCTTCCGCGAGTCCCAGTGCATGCTCGTGAGCTTCTTCAGCTGCCTCTTGGTCGTCGTTGTTGCGCAAATAGCCGCAAGCGCTTGGCTCTACAGCAACAGCGATCGCCTCGAAGGTTTGGTCAAGAACTCGGTGATCAGCACTGTCAAAGTGAGTCCGTCACATTCGAATACATTTAGCCTTCGATTCGAGACCAGGAACTTTTGCTGTTTCATAAATGTCGATTTGTCCGTTTGAACTCAATCTTTTCATCGCGGTGGAGTAGGAAATCCGAATTTCGATCGACCAGAAAGCTCAAAATTACGAATTTCTTAAACTACAAATTTCGTTACTCGCTCGTGCCAGTAAAACCCAAACAAACCCAAACATATTTCGTAATGCTCATGCCAGCAAAAACTTTACGACATTTGTTTGGGTTTGTTTGGGTTTGCAGTTTCGGAATATTAAAATTCGTCATTTTGAGCCTTCTGGTCAATCGAAGTTCGGGTTTCCTACCCCATCTCTTTTTCCCTCAAGTAACATTTTTTTTTAGAAAATCGGGAATGAAGGACGAACGTAAATTGAGCGAGGACTATCATGAGAGAAAATATCAGGATTCTACTTTGGGCAATCGAAAAGATGACTGACTTTTATAATTTTTTTAATGAGATTATGTATAAAGATATTGATGCAGAATTTGTTAGGCTTGATAAGTGCACTCTTGAAATACGTTTAAAAAATGTTATTGTATATTTTATGCACTTTTGACTTACGAAAACACCGTTTGGATAGAATGCCTCGATTCTCAGGGGGATCTGCGCTGATCTTCGAGTTTCAAAAAATCGGCCAAGTGCGAGTCGGGCTCGCCCATGAAGGGTTCCATAGCAGCAAGTAACATAATATAAAAGATCGATGTTTTAAAAAAACTATCCCAGTGATGGGTAGAACACGCAGGTTTCGGTTTCGTTAAGGGTCTTTACGATTACGATTTATGACGTATTAAAAAAAAACTCCTTACAAGATCTCGTTTAAACCAATTTTCGGTGGAAGTTTGCATAGTAACGTACATCATACATTTTTTTATATTTTATCATTCGCTTATTTTAGAAATTACAGGAGGGGGGGCACATTTTACCACTTTGGAAGCGTCTCTCGCGCAAACTATTCAGTTTAGAAAGAAATGATGTTAGAAACTTCAATATCATTTTTAAAGACCTATCCATAGATACCTCACACGAATGGGTTTGATGAAAAAAAAAATGTTGAGTTTCAGTTTTAAGTATGGGGGACCCCCTTAAATATTTTTTCTTTCTATTTTTCTATGGAAATCTTAATGCGGTTCGCGCTATACATCTACTCACCAAGTTTCAACAGTATAGCTCTTATAGTTTCGGAAAAAAGTGGCTCTGACATACGGACGGGCGGACAGACAGACAGACAGACATGACGAATCTATAAGGATTCCGTTTTTGCCATTTGGCTACGGAACCCTAAAAATGGGACATCTAAAAGATAAAAATTTTGAATTTTTATATTCGATGCCTCACTAGCAACCGACTGAACTACAATATTTGATGTACGAACTTTTCAATCACGAGGGTGTCCATTGCAGAACGAATACGGCGAGATCGAGTCTCGAACCCAAACCGTGGACGCTTTTCAATCGAGCCTCGGTTGCTGTGGCGCAACAGGACCGGCGGACTGGGCCGGAAGTAAATATTCACGCAAAGACGCTTCGCTACCTCTCAGTCTAACGGTAACCACGGATTCCAATAATTTCTACGACATACCCGACTCTTGTTGCAAAGTCAGGAACTCGGAGAATTGCAATCGAGCACGTCGTGTGAAAGTGGCCGACGTTGTTAGCGACGATATTTACAACGAGGTAAGAGCCAAAGAATCTTCATCAGTTGCCGTGTGGTTTTCATCATTTTCATGGCCCGATGTTAGCGCTTTTACTTGTCTCCTTGCATCTCTCTCTAATCAAATATTCGACCACATTTCTTCCCTGTTCCACCATATCGTCTTTCCTGTTCAAAACCCAACCAGAACCTAACCTTCTGATTCCTTGGTAAACAGACTTTTTGTTAAAGTACACCAAAGCCTCAGAAAAATCAGGCTCCATCGGCGTCGGTTATATCGTGGATTAAAAAAGTTTTGTTTTTTTAGTACACGCTCGGATCTACAGTGGGTTGCCAAATTATTAGGGACATTAATATTTTTTATCAATTTCTGTCTTTGAGCACACTCGATTGCGCTTTTAATTGGGGTATGTGTTATTGGAATGTATTTCTACATTTACAATATGCGTATAACTCAAATTTCAAGGAGATTTGAAAAGCTAAAGGATTTGTTTAATTTTGTTGTACAAAATACGAATATTACATGACTGCCCCCAATAATTCGGCAATGCACAATATTTTTTAATTAAATCCGTCGTCGCAGGGAACTTACAATTTCCCGGGTCGGGATAACATAGACGCGATGACGCTTGTCTCACGAATCGTCTACAGTGAGTTGCCAAATTATTAGGGACAGTCATGAAATATTCGTATTTTGTACAACAAAATTCAAAAAATTCTTTAGCTTTCAAAATCCACTTGAAATTTGAGTTATAGGCGTACAATTGTGAACGTAGAAATATATTCCAATAACAAATATCCCACTTAAAAGTGTAGTCAAGTGTGCTCGAAGACATAAATTAATCGAAAATATGACTGTCCCTAATAATTTAGAAACTCACTGTAGTGATTATTTTATTATTACTTTTTATCATTATCACGCCCCGATTTCATCGTTTTTCTTTCGAAAACCCTAGGGCTGCGTGGACAAACTGGTGACGGCTCTGAAAAGTCAGACTTTCACCGTTTTGGCGGTTACCATCGGTATCGGAGTACTGGAGCTGATTGGACTAATTTTCGCCCTGATACTCTGCTGCGCTATCGGCTCGTCGGATCGGTACAAAGCTTAAACGAGCTTGATGAAAGAACGCGATAATAAGGAAAGAAAAAAAAAACAAACAAAAAGTAAAAGGAGAAACAAAAGTTTAATTGGTCGTCGTCCTCGCCATCGGCAAACATCCACAGCGCTGCCCTCCATCTTTCCAACCAGAATTCCCACGTCTCGTAATAAACGCTGATTTATGACTTCTTTCATAATATTAGTCACGTGCCAAGATTCGTGGTGCAAATTGTACGTGTATGTGCGCATGCGAGCGCGTTCTCCATCGTTGTACTCGACTGGTGACTTTTGGTCTCGCCCCACCGTGTTTCATTATTACCACACGGAGAGACATTCCTTGATATAACCAGGAAATCAGAAAGTACGAGCTAAGAGATTTACATCGTGTCGAAAATCATCGTTCCTCGTCGTTACGCAATAATTTCTTCGGGATCGATGATCCCGAGAGACTTTCAAGCTTCCAACAACGTAATGGATGGATTTCGATGGTTTTCGACAAAGCTCGTGAAAAAGCCAAGCAAAAACCAATATTCTGCATCTTTCGAAGAAAAATCGAAAAAGAAAGGGAGAAAGAGAGAGAGAGAGAAAGAGCAAGGATATCGAGAGATTAAAGCAATGATGAGACGGATTATTTAAAGACGAACAAAATATATCCGTTCAGTCTATGACGATTCAACCAAAGATTTATGTTTGACGTTTCGCGTTGATCGCCCCTGCGCCTCGTAGAATCTCGAAAAAGACTGTTCTCACCGTAAACAAAAATAAAAGAAAAATAAATCTACCGTTGAATGTAGACTGGACACAGCTTCGATCAGCGCTTGTACAGAGAGATTGTATAAAAAAACACGAAAAAGAATATTTGGATACGATTATTAATTATGTTTATGTTTAAATAATACTGAATAATTATATGCACAGCAAACGTCTGGGAAAGATCGTGATTTTTTTGTTCTATTATCGATCGTGTTCGATATTTTCATAAACGTACAAGGAGTACGAAAATTTATTTATTTTCTTTTTTCTTTTTTTTTTTCTCTTTTTTACGGATCTCCGTATGTGATAAAAGTTTGAATGACTTTTTCGCGAGTACTCCGAACTGAAATACTGTCTTCTTTCGACGTAAACACAAATATATAAATACATATATATTTATATATACACTATACAAATGATCGACATACCAGACCTGAAATTGCTATACATATTTCTTCTCACTGTCTTTCTTTCGCGAGAGTCAAGAATCTTCTTCTTTGCGAAGATAAAATATTAAATATAAGTGTGTTTGTATACTTTACGAACTTTACAACGTGAATCTCTACACAACTTTTTTTCAATATACATATATACAGATACATATATATATATACATGCATACGTGCGTACACGCAAAAGTCTTTGTATTCGTTTTCCGGTAATCTCGTAGTTTTGTTTTTCGCAAGAAATTCGGTGTTCAAGTGTGCGATTTTTGGCTGTACGTACGACTTGAACCGTTCGAACTGAACCCAAACAAAGTTCGAAATCCGGAGGGCGTATTTTTCGAATCTCGATGACAATCGTCGATTGCGTCATCGTTAGATCGTGATGTAATATTATTCGTAGCTGCGACAAAGATTTACTGTTTCAAAAAATATATACGAGAATATATACATATGTAAATATACACGGTGGATCAATCACTATTACCATCTTGGATATCTCCGAAACGATAAGGCTGACAGAAAGATTTGCTGAAATGAAATTGTACGCCACGAAAGGTGGCATCCAATAACGATATTTTTTTTTTTGCAAGTAGAGGTACTTCGGACATTTGAAGGTCAACTCCATTTTCTTAAATGGGTTGGTATGATTTTTTCTTTATTATTAAAGAGGAACTTAAAACGATTTCAACGACCTATAACATGATACAAAAAAAAAACATCCCGAAGCATTTTTTAAAAATGGAGCTGACCTTCAAATGTCCGAAGTACCTTTCGTACTGTGCAATTTCATTTTAGCTAATATTTCTGTGAACCTTATAGTTTCGAAGATATCCAAATTGCTAATAGTTATTGATCTATCCTGTATGTTCATATATATATATGTATAATGAAAACAAGAAAAGAAACTTAGGTGACCGGAAGTCGATACTAGACGAGAGTCTTCGTTACAAAATAAAAATGCGCATAATACGATGAAAAAAAAAAACCAGTATTGACGCGAGTGTTCGAAATATGTTGAATTCGTTAAAATTCACGCTTCCAACAATGATGTAACACGTGTATTTTCCTGCAAAGGTTTTCCGCCCTTTTGAACGTCGAGATCGAATCGAGATTTTTTCGAAATCTTGGATTCGCGTTTCGTTGAATTGCATTGGAGTATTACGAGGATGCGAAAAGTCACACGTTTAGTTCGTACGGTGGCCGTCGCCGAGGCTTACTTAAAAAAAAATGAATAATAATGTATGAGCGGAAAGAAAAGAAAAATCACATCGGAGCACGAGACGCGATTGAACGTTAGCTCGCTGACGTACGATATATATATGTATATGTTATTGTAACAATTGTCGGAGATCGCGTCAAGCTTCGACGTTCTGTACTACTCGATCTTACCAACTCATCAACGTGTGCCCTAAACTCATTAATCTTTACGTGTTTTCATTGTTCGCTATTATTTGTAAAACGAAACCGAGAAGAGAAGAATTGATTCGTCGATTAATCGTATTCGAGGATTAAAAAAAGAGGGGATATAAAAAACTGAATATTTGTGTGAAAATGCAGCAATCTCTGGTCCATTCTATAGTACTATAATATATACATGTGTGTGTGTGTGTGTCCCTTGACAAAACAAATTATATTTTCGTAACCGAAGAGTACGCGCATTTACTTTTATATAAATTATTGTACTCCCAGGCTGCATTGTATAAATACCAATGTCTGAACGAAAAAAAAAGCTAAATAAATATAACACGTTTAACACGCGACGTGTCCAGTGTTCTTGATTCGAGCGATTCGTCCCGAAATATCAGTATACGATTTTGTTACGTTGGGTAAATATTAAGTGTAGTAAAAAGAAATCCATTATTCTCTGGAGTCAACCAATCACAAACTGAGTCAGCAAATCACAAAACAGTCGAAAAAGTTTGCTTGTTGGTACGAAATCTCATCTTTCTAACGCCATCTAGTGTAAATCGATCGTACTTGTACAACGCGAGATACATATAACTAAAACCATATATCGGAAAAATCATGGATTTCTTTTTACTACACCTTATATATACTCATCGCAAACGTGCTGAAGCTGGCAGCGGTAGAATCTTTCTACCGACCGTCTTTGCAAATATAAATAAATGAATAAATATGTTTCAAGAAAAATGACGTCACTTTATTTTTCGAACAAACCTCGTTAGTCATAGCGAGCAGATTTATCAATACTGATAATATACAAAAATAAGCGGGCACGAACGACGTTAAGGGCATGACGAACATCGACATAACCTCACAAATTTTTGAAATCCGTTTTCTCGGCGACGATTAAATTTACGGGAAAAAATCGAGCATCAGTCTTCGTAAAATTCATAAAGACAGCAATAGATGCTTGAATCTTACGATAAAAATGTTTCGTCCCTGAAAAATAGCGATTCAAAAATTTCGTCTATCTCTCTCGCACTCGTATGTCACGTGGTACATACATGTCCTTAATCATAACCTCTCGAAGACCGCATCGTATTTACTCTCATTATTTGACGCGCACAGCGCATCGAGCCTCGCGTGAGGTAAGACTCCTTCCTTCTCTCCTTCCTGGGTCTCGCGGTGAAAATCTCGAGCGGGGACGCCCACGCTTGCGGAGGAGTGGGGAATATCGAGATCCTTCCACTCTCGCTGGTGCGTCCGCCGTTAACTGTTGAGTCGCGGCGGAAGGAAAGAGGTAGAAAAACCGGCGGGTTATATATCGGATGAGAGTAGGGGACACGCAGGTGCGGCCCGATACTCTCGTGTACTCTCCATGGCTGCGTTGCACCGCCGTATTCCCCGGACCGCATCGCGTCGACGAAGCGACGTTCGGTCCTTTTAACGCTCTTACGCACATTGTGTTTCACACGGGCATTGGAATGCCTACGCGCGTGTTCCTTTCTTTCATTTTTCTTCTGTTTTTCTTCTCCCTAAACTCCTCCGCATTCTAGACACGTTTAACCTGTTGCTCGCGCGCAGTCTCGTTACTTGAGTCGAAACGGATCGGTTAGCGGAAAAGCATCGTTGCTCGACAAAACAAAAAAAAACCATAAAATCATCAATCAATAATTTTGAAAAAAAGGCTGTGCGTTTGTTTGGGTTTATCCAAGGAAAGGTTAGAGAAACGTAGTTGTAGGTTATAGGGGACATATACACATGTACACGTAGCGCGCGGACCGGATGGCCGTTACCGACAGGACGCGAGACTGCGAGTTTTTCGAGTGAAATCATCAAGGATCCACATACACACGGTTGTTGTAACATTCGTATCACGTCCTGGACGCGTCCGGGGAGCCCGAATTGCGCAATGACGACGCTTCCTGCCCTGTTCGTTGGCCCGTTCGTTTCTCTCGTATATGCTACCTGATTTTAACGCGGAACGTTTTTTTTACTCGTACCGAGAATCTTGGAGGGCTCTCCCGCGTAAAATCGGTGTGTGTTTGCTCGGGTGTGTGATTATCGCGTATTCGTGTTGAACGATTTGACATTCTATCGGTGGTGTTGACTACGCGATATAAACGAGCGACGAAAAAAAAAAAATGCTCGGGATACACGAGCTATGCAGCGCGTAGGTGCTGACGAATCCGTCCATGCTTCTTTTTAATCCGGCTCAAAGCCGCGCTCTTTTTTTCAACCGCCGTATCAACGGTTATCGGGAGATTCGCTGATAGTTTTATTTCTCCGCGGCCAACTCACGTAAGTATTATTTCACGTAGATTGAAGAAAAAAAAATATCGGAAAAACGCGTTAGTGGGATCGTTTAACGAGATTAGGCGAGCGGGGGCGTGCGAACGTTGTCTTTCCATCGCTTACGTTATTTTTCCATTTTTTTTCACCCGCCGAGCTCTCGATGAAGGACGAAAGAAATATATTTGCGTCAGCAGTTTTCGGTTCGCTGGCTGTGTTCTTTTAAACCCGCGGAAACCCGGTTCGTTCATATCGGATGTTCATTGTAAGTGAATCAGGGGAAGCTCGCTACCACCGACGAACAAATTGTTTTCCGATACTTTTTGTAACTTCGATAAAACCATGTTTTTAATTGATTTTTCTTTCATTGAAATTAATTCTTTTCAATGAACGACTATACGCGGAGAATAAAGCTCGTACGTTGCGTTCAAACACGTATTCATAATTCTTCTCGAGCGACGTGTTGCAAATATTATCCACAAACTTGACGGTCACAAAGATAGCGCGCTTCAAATCACTAATTGACCGAACGCCGGAAACAATATAAAAGCCTCTTCGAGAGTAAAGGGGCGAGGCCATTCTTCTAACGAAACGTACGTTTTCGATGTAATTCGAAACTGAATCCGCATGATGTACGTGCCACGACTGACGATACGAAACGTCACAAATACTTATGATAAAATTGCCTCGACTCGTTCATTTTCACCTGTTGCTCGATCGAGTGCGATCAGGTAGGTTTTCTCTCTGTTGTCTCGTATCCCCTCCAATAGTCTCGAGTTCGTCAGCGAGAACTATGGCCCCGCGGTGAACCGCGGAGAGTCCTCTCGCGTGACTCATCAGTCCACAGAAGAGAGAGATTTCGAGCACGAAGAACCCTTGCGTAAAAACGTGAACGGTCCAAAACCGGTTTGCCTTCATTTTTTAGTATAATTCGTTTTTCACTGCGGACACAACTCTCGAAGAAATTCTCCTTTTTTTCAAACGTTCCACTTTCGATGTATTCTTCGGATAAAACGAGTTCGAGAATTATCGTATATTCGAAACATTGTACGTTTTTCTCGTGAAGAAAAACGCGTTATCGGTGAGGTAAACACGGCGAAAGATCACTGACCGTTTTTATTGTGAATTTACGCAAAAAGGTTAAATTGACTGTTACCGACGGATGGTAACTCTAAAAATATCCCGTCTCCGAATTTCCCCGTAAAAATCGAAATTTCATTGTTCGCAGGTTAAAAATGAGGTCACGGTCGATCGGTGCGATATCATGGCTGTTGGCGTGCACTCTCTTGGCGAACGTTGTATGCGACAGCGATGAATTGAGCTGTGACGACAAGAATTGGCACAGCCTCGAAACCCCGGAATCGGCGAGGCTAAATTGTGGGCCGGCGTTTAAAAATCGTTGTCAATGCCAGCTTGCGTGCTACGACGGGCGCCATCGGTACGTCGTTAATTGTACCAATTCCAGGTTCACAGACACGAAGCCACTCGAGAATCTTCCGAATGTCACCGAAGTACTCATATTCACGGGTAACAATATCGAAAAGTTGCCCTGGAATGTTTTTGGTACTCGTGACATATTGACTCTGCGCATTATCGATATGTCGAGGAACAATATTCGCGAGATACACGGCAAGAGTTATCATCACGTGCAAAACGTCGAGCGTCTCATTCTCGATTACAACGAGCTCTCGTTGGACTCCGAAATTGATCATCCGAGGGTATTTTCGAATTTCGGATCGCTCCTCGAACTTCATTTAACGGACGCATTCGAGGACGCCCCGCGGAAAGGATCCTCGTGGGCTTCGAGGCCTACCGATCTCGCCGCGTTTCTTCACGATATTTTCGTCAACAGGTAGATTTCTGCAATTTCATTTTTTTTCTATCCCCATGGAAAAGACTGCTGTATCAATTGAAGCTTTTCTGTAATTCGTACATGCAGATACATGCATATATATATATATATATATATATATATATATA
>JAPYZJ010006201.1:0-16066 GCA_030522765.1 Ophioninae sp. B BG-2022a | reverse complement strand
ACTGCAATCATTAATTGTGTAAATAATTATTATAATATTTCTATTATTATCGTTTCTGTTATTATCAATTTTATTGTTTTATTATTATCATTATTAACTGTTAAGAATTTGATTTATATATATATACATATGTTTTCTTTATTTTTCCCATCATTCAAAAACTTTATCTTTGCAAATTTCAAAGATTTCTAGCGTGCACAGTCGAAGCTGCCAAAGAAAATTGGAAATAGATTGAGCAATCGATTTTCGATGCTTTCCAGCGAAGCAACATTTTTTTTCTCCCTTTTTTTTATTCATTATTTTTAACTCTATTCAAAGGCGATTTTTTTTATAACTAGGATTGCAAATTTCTACGGGGAATCGGTTGAAACGTTGGATAGCCATTTTCAGAGCTTCAATAGGTCAAATGTTGCTAATTACAGAGAATTCACGTTGCGCACCAACGATGTCAACTTCAACGTTATCCGGCCACGGGCGTGCATAGAAGTGCTTATTAAATTTTTTTTTTAATAATATTGTACTCTCATGATTTCAATAAATACAATCAGCATTGTTCGTATAACAATCCTATTATATCAACAACAACAACAACAACAACGATAACAATAATAACAATAATAACAATAATGAGAATTACAAAATTACCTCAAACAAAACCCAATTAACCCCATTAATTCTTGTTATTTTTATTAATCTGTACGACGTTAGTAACATTGATAATACCAATAACAAAAATAACGATAATAATAACAAAAACAATAATTGCTTTTTTTCTACTGCAATGATTAATTACACAATTAATAATTGTGTATAATCCTATTTTTACAATTCGAATTATTATTTATTTTATTATGTCGCGATTATTATTATTATTATTATTATTATTGTTTTTGCCGTTGTTGTTATTATTATTATCATACATCGATACATTTGGGTTTAATATTTATTATTATTGAATGTTTATATCCAAATAGATAAGTATTTACTTGACCTATAAATGATTTTGAAATTGGCATCGTCGTTGCATAACAAAAAGCTTTTATTTATTGATAACTCATTTTTTTTGTCAGATCGTACTACGAAAATCGTCAAACTGTTTTTTTTTTTTGACGACCCGTACAGGACATGTGCGACTTCGAACCACACAAATATTTGTGCAAGGTACGCGAATAAAGCAACGAAAAGATAAAAAAAAAAAAGAATTTTCGTTTCGTTCCAACGATACGGCCGTCAACAATTCGCGGCAGCGTTTTCATTTTCATTTATTTCAACGCCATAAATATCAAACGGTGATACATCATGACAATGATGCCGTACGTATAATACGTGCGAACGACACGAGTTATTTATATCGAATCGTAAACAAGACGT
Source organism: Ophioninae sp. B BG-2022a (assembly GCA_030522765.1). Lineage (NCBI taxonomy): Eukaryota > Metazoa > Arthropoda > Insecta > Hymenoptera > Ichneumonidae > Ophioninae sp. B BG-2022a. Next base: position 14,695 of record JAPYZJ010006201.1, on the reverse strand, counting down.
ATACTACGAACGTTCTTCTCAGTATTTACATCATATGTATATGTATACAAACAAAATGCTGGTTTCATCGTTTAAACGAAATAGATTTGAATAAAATATTATTCGCATTGAAAAGTGTGTTTGTCACGTAAATCCAAAAAGATTGTTCCAAAAGTTTTTTTGAAATTGTTGAATCTTTTTCACGACACAATTTCCACGGAGAATCGGAAACTTCCCAAGAAAAATTTCGATGTAGATAAGTACGACGAGGAAAAAAGAAAAAAAGATAAAAATACGGCATCGTTCCGTGCCAATGTAAACGTCACCGGTGGAAAATCGTCGCATCGTTGCAATACGGAAATAAGCCCGGGGCATCAGAATTGGAAGAAACCCTTACCGCTGGAGCGGCAAGCTCGCGTCGCTACAAGTGACGTGGAAAAATAAAAGTTGCACTTCGAAACGCTCCGAGGTATCAATCACTCGCACACACCCATATACACCTATATATATGGTATATATAAATATACATTTATGGCAGAAAAATCGCACGACACTTTGTGCTTTGCGGGAGGATGAGACAGCGACGACTCTCGAAAATCCCCTCGGAGGGAAGTGAAACTGGGTCACGAGCCTTGTTGCCAAAAAAGACGAAAAAAAAAAAAACCACCCCGCGCGTTCGAGCCCGTGAATCATTCGGGTGGAATTAAAACGCGATTCGACGACGTAGCGTCGAGAATACGAGAGAAATTCCTGATCTCGATCCCGATGAAAGTGTAGGGTTGGAATGATTCGGGAGGGGGGAATGGAGGGTAGATAAATGATTCGGAGGTTTACGATAAAGATTCGAGGGGGTGTGGGCTATAACTGGACTGCGGATGAGAGGTAGACATGTTTTCGTCTCGATATGTTCACACTCGTGAAGCGAATGGCGAGAGGGTTGGCGGAGGGGCGCGAAAGAGAGAAAAAGAAATCGTCGCGTGACACTTACCTTGTCCGATGGGATGTTTCGCGAACTCATCGTAAATGGCGTACGTCGTCGTTTTTTTTTCTTTCGATGGTCCGACGATACCAGGGTTGGGAGTCCTCCGGAGGCCTCGCGTTGTAAAAACCAATAACAGCCGGATCCTTGGCGACGCACGGGGAGAACAGGTAGGGGGAGGGGGGAGGTGACGACGAGAGCAACTTCGCGGTAGTAGGGAAAAATTACAGTGCCGAGCGCGAAAGGAGAATTATTTTTTTCGTTCACTTATTTCTTGTGGCGTCATAAGGACCCACGTAGCCGCGCGCACACACGCGTCGAAAATAGAAGAAAACAAAAAAGAGGAGAAAACGGATGGAGGAATCGTTTGACAGCGCGCGCGGTGTAAGACCGGTGCGTCCGGCGCGTTGGGGGCGGCGGCAAGGGAGGATTCGGGACGAAGAGGTGGAGGGAGACACTCGCGATGAAAACAGAACAAAATCACACTTTGGGCTCTCTCGCTCACTTTTGGCTCACGTCACACCGAGAGAAAGAGAGATAGATTGATGGATGTACGATTAAAGAAACGAAAAAGAAAAAACGGTAAACTGGAACGTATTATTCACCGATGCACCATCGCCGTCTCGATGATTCTCCGAAAACGTCACTCGCTCTTCTATGCCCCTCTCTCTCGAGCTCACGAGCGAGAGAGAGAACGCACAGTGGTTTTTCTCGCGAGCTAACTTAACACACGGGACAGAGAAGAAAAATGAATCACTCGTGCGAGTTCGCTTCCACTCGATTTCTCGACACGCGAATTCTCTTTATTTTTATTTGTTTCTTCTTTCTACCTCCCTCTTTATACGTTTATTCGCCACACGATCGTTCCTCGTACACCTCCGGGGTCAAGCATTTGAGCAACATTTTCGCGGATTTAACCAACAAAAAAAACACACACGCACAGACACGCACCCACCCACACACGGTGCATCGAGCTAGACTTTGGAAACACCACCACCTCGCGCACCCGCCGTCCCACAGTGTGTGTGTCCCCCACAGTGGTCAAAGCCCAAACACGTAAAATGGCGTTGAGACCCGAGCGGAGCGATGCATCACGGGAAAAACGGCGGCTCGGCACGATCATCGCTGAAAACGAGAGAGGGAGGCGGCCGACTGCGTCTGCGCGCACCACCGCTACATGTCGCTACATTCCGAGGCGGGCTACGGGACTGCTATCGTTATTGCGGTCAACCTCGAAACATTTACCGTCGGAGCGACGCTTGGAACCGAACGGTGGCGACAAGCGGCGGAAACGAGTATTAATCCTTAACTTTTCTTCTTGAGTATTAATTCTCTTGAGTATTAATTGAGTATTAATCCTCTTCTTGAGTATTAATTGAGTATTAATCCTCTTCTTGAGTATTAATTAAGTATTAATCCTCTTCTTGAGTATTAATTGAGTATTAATTCTCTTGAGTATTAATTCAGTATTAATCCTTCTTGAGTATTAATCCTTCTCGAGTATTAATCCTTCTCGAGTATTAATCCTCTTCTTGAGTATTAATCCTTTTTGAGTATTAATCCTCTTCTTGAGTATTAATTCTCAACCCCTTAAAACGAGTATCAATTCTCAACAACTTCACGATCAATCCGGATAGACAGCGAAAAAAATTCTACAGAGTTGGCGATACGGAAGCTAAAGTAGAATTTCCAACTGTGCATCTCAAATGTGACGACAAAACTTTCTCAGAGATAGCGCTACAATCTGTAAAACCTCGTGAAGGAGCTGTGCGTGTCGTGTTAGAGAAAGATGGAAACGGAAATCCTTCATGACGCCCCTGTAGCGGGATTCTGTAACTCGTTACGCGAGATTTCGTTATCGTTAGGTAACGACAGCCAATCGCATGCTCGATTACAGAAGAAAGGGAGGCGCTCATTGGCTGTCGTGACCTAACGATAACGAAATCTCGCGTAACGAGTTACGGAATCCCGCTACTGAACGTATATACCGGTTCGCCATAACCTTACACATTTTAATCGCGAGGGTATTATATTTGAATTTTTTAAAGAAACAAGGCATTAGACTCTTTCTGATTTATTCCTAAACCCTACTTCGTTCCATCACGCAGCTGTACATGTTCAGTCGGTAACAAAACAGTATCAGGAAAAAACCGTCTTTTTCGGATTCCGCGTGTTTGGACAATCAGAAACAAAAATTTAGCCAGCTTCTCATTGAATCGGAGATTCGAAGTGGGGTAAATCCCAACGAGGCTTTCACCCCTGATTAGGCAATACGCGTGCGTCTTGACGAATATGAGGTCCCGATGCTCAATCCGGTGTAACTTGCAACTCTACGTTATTCGAGTAACACGCAACACCGCCAGGGGGATAATCAATTCGTAAATACGTCAAACAAAAAAAAAGCAATTTCGAGGTTATCGGATACGAATCGCGATAAGAAAAATTACGATCGACGAAAGACACGACCAATTGATGCGTTATTTTGATGAACAAACGATTGGAAATGTGCCAAACTTGACGCGTCGAATGCCCGGCTTCCGCGCAGTTCATCGACCGAATTTGAGTTTCGGACGACCTTAAGGACACATCACGAACGATGAGTCGCGAAAGAATTGTCTGATCGCTAACGCGGTGGATTTGTGTTGAGGAATTCCAAAGATATGTCAGCGAGCATAGACAACAAAGTCGTCGCGGGGGCTAAGAGCCCCAACGATGTCAAAGAGGATCCCATTATAGCATTGGCGGTATGTAACGGTTCAACACGCGCACGTAATGTCGAAAATAAAAAATCTTTAGGATGATAGAAATAACCTTGAAGTTCGAATCGTTGAAATGCAACAATGTCCTTTTTTATTTACGTAATTATTCTTATTATTATCTAAACCTTTTTTCATCAAATGAAGTCGTGAGTGAATTAGTACATTTCTGTGAAAGCATTTGGATTTCTTTCGTACTTTCGAGCAACCAAAAATATTTCGGACATTTAAATAGTATGATGCTTCAAGCATGAGTGTCATTCGTTGAAGGTCAAAAGCTTCCATAGCTATCAGGAGTAAAAGCTACAACCTCATTGAATATTTTGGCTCATCGGATAGTACGTTTCTATTTCAGCAAAAAGATGTTCCACTGTGATCTTAGAATGATCTGCAATGAATCTGCTGTGATCTGCAATGCCATACGAATTCTATAAAAGCTTTATCTAATGCGTCCGTCGTTTGTTTCTAGCATATCTGTATGCAATAGAATGTTCGATCATAACGATAATCCTAAAAGAGGTTCTCATGATTTTCCTATTTTTCGGGTTGCTAAATTGACATGGAAAATGTGGAGTGGAAACAATGTTCCTTGGGTATCAATTATTATGGACCTGACGTTCGCATCGTTGCGCCACAACGAAATTTGTTTTCTCATTTTTTTTATAATCTATTATTTGGCGATATATATTTTTTCTATTTGAATTCTGTGTTATCACAATAAAGATTTGTATAATTATTGAGGTATTTTAATTACGATTACATTGAAAAAGAAATAAAGGAATTGACAAATAATGATTTTCGTTGCGTCGCAACGTTGCGAACTTCAACCTCATCAATCATTCGTACAATAACATCTCAAACGATCCCCAAAAATGGATGTTTCTTGTTCGTATCGTCCTTTGCAATTGTTATTTCGTCCGTTTTGTTGGTATTTCAGGATAGCGTGAATTCTTTGTATCACTTCAAAGATCATTACTTCGAGGATCATCCTCTAACGTGTGCAGGAGACAAGTCTCAGGATGTTGAGAAAAAGATGCGCGAAACAGTGTCAAAATTTGACGAGTGCAAAATTTACGAAATAGACGGAGCAAGAGCCCAGTATTATTTTTTGAAGGGTCGCGCGTTAAACGTAGTAGATCGTTATATGCCTCAGGCAGAGGAGCTTCTGAGCAAAGCAGTAAAATTAGAGCCGAAGCTTATAGGTGCTTGGACCGATTTGGGTCTGTGTTACTGGAAGAACAACGACTTGAAGCAAGCGAAGAATTGTTTCATGGGTGCTTTGTCTTACGGGAGGAGCAAACCATTGTTGAGAAATCTGTCGATGGTGTTGCGGCAGGAAGGGGGAGAAACGCGGGAGGAGAGAATCAAAAATATTCGTATGGGCGTTGAATTTGCCAAGGAGGCGGTTGCCATGGACCCGAGCGACGGAACGTCCTGGTCTGTACTGGGCAACGCTTATCTCTCGGCTTTCTTCACGTTTCTGCAAAATCCAGCGACCTTGAGACTCTGCATGGCTGCCTACGCGCAAGCGGAAAAAGACATTGTACCGCGTACCAATCCTTACTTCTTTTTAAACAAAGCCAGCATTCTGCAGTATCAGGAGGAGTACAAAGCGACTCTGGAAGCTTTCGAACGTGCAGCTGAACTCGATCCAACCTGGGACGAGCGTCGTACGAAACGTGACGCGTTGCTAAAATACTTGAAAAGCTTGCAAAGCTCTATTGCAACCAAAGGACGCATAAAACCCAAGAGGCTTCGTCAACTGGTTGAATCCCTGGACGAGAAACATTTGGGACCGTACAAGGGTGGCGGTTATTCCTCTGGCGATTCCTACGTCAAACTTCAACCCACATCCCTCAAGGATATCACGCCTGGGATGAATCGCGAGAGACTCGTCTTCGGCAAAGTTATCTGTTGGATACAGGACACAGAGAGACCGCATTTGTGAGTTTTTAGTTTTAGGTTCACTCGTTCGGTCTTTATTGGATCGTAACAAATTCTAGTGATCGATGATAGTTCAGAGATGCAATTTTTAAAGCTCTGCTATGTGACGAACAAGACAATGAGGATGATATTGCACGATTAATGAATCCCCATATAGCGGACCTAATTATAACCCTAACAATGACCACTGTCACGTTCATGATTCCAGCGCTTTTTGCATGGTCGATCGGGAGATGACCTGCGTGGCTGTGACCGTTTACAACTGGGCCGATGGCCGAGGAGTCTCCGTCGGTGATTCGGTCGCCATACCCGAGCCCTATCTCATCCATCATGTTTTTTCATACGACCATGACGTGAGTATTAATCATCAGCGATCAGCTGTACACGATTATCTAATCAATAACCAGCAAATACGTTTTTCCTCCCTAGGAATTTAATTTCAAATCGATACGCGTCGAGACTCCATTGGTGATCGTTTTGAACGGAAGAAAGCTGGGCCGTGATTACCACGAGGATGTAAAGTTGTGCTGTTGCAATAAACCGGACTAGGCACTTCGGTCTCTTTCGATACACCATTTTTTCTCTGTCCCGAGAGCGTTTTCGACCGACTCGAGGCAAATCGGTTTCGCGGCCGCGAGGAAGAGATGGGATCGCCCATCGATCGGCAGCGATCCTTCTGTGTCTTTGCCGATCTTTCATCCACGCAAACGCTGAACGCGATCCGGTACGAAGAACGCAAAAAGGGACGAGGATCCAGCGAAGAAGAAACAACGCGAAGAAAAACGCGCTTCAACTTCGCAGTCGTACAGCACAATAGAATTCGTAAGCGTAAACGCGTGCCGACGAAACGCACATTGGATCAACGATCGCTCGTCCCTTCGAGCTAATTAGTATAATTAGGAACGAAAGAATATAGCACTCGTTGCGATTACGTTACGTTAGGTAAGAATGAACAAACTTCGGTATAAAATGATTTCTATTAACGAGTATATAATAAATACTTATTTTTTAACAATAACAGCGATTACACGGTGTATACCTTAATATGAGCTATCGCGACGCGATCGTGGCCGGAGCACTCTCGTATCCTAATCGCTCCCATTTTCGAACAGTTTTGTCATCGCGTTCGTTATATTATTACTTACCGATCTATCGTTCCTTCATCTTTTTTTTTTTTTGGTATCAGATTTTCGTTCGATCTTCGTCGATGGTGGACGATAAAACGATGCAATTATTGTCTTCGATTCGGAATATATGAAAAGTTGATATCAATGCTAATGACATTGCGATAATTGTATACAGCCCCGGTGGGAAATGGGTACTCCGTTTTTCGGAGTTTTTTTATAATGCTCAAGTTTAAATGGAAGATGAATTCTGATTACTGATTTAGACGGCAAAAATCAGTACAACTTATTCTCATATTTTTATAAAAAATTGATCGTTATGATTGGCATAAAAAAATCATTCGATGATTGAAATAAAAAGTGTAAACCAAAACGTTGCATTATAACGATCAACACTTCGTATCGTTTGTTTTTCAATAAAAAGTCCCAGATATAACCCTCTCAGTGTGAAAATAACTCCAATCTTTGTTAATTTTCATCGTATCCGATATTTTGTTTTCTGGATAATTCAATTCCAACCTAGCTTCGAGTTATCAATAACGGACACCGTCGTTTACAAAAAGATAACCTAAAAGTACCGTATAATGATCGAAAATGCATATCCGCTCTTGATTTTTCCATCTTCCAAAAAAAAAACATCGCGTATAGTGATACTTTCCAATCCTTTAACCTGACCTGATAAAATATCTCAAAGGGTACTTGTATTTTGCGACGGTGTTGTATACAATTGTCGCGTGCATTACTTTACAGTACCAACGAGTTCAGACGTACATAGAAGAACAGTTTTTATGCACGGAGCGGGGCGGAAGACCTATCATAACCTAAATTTCTCTTACTCACAGCTTGAAGCATTTTTATGCAAAATGAAGTTTGGTAAGACAATTTATTTGAAAAAAGCAAATTTAGGAAGTTTTAGCACGTTAGTGATATATATATATATATATTGCGCATGCGTGTGGTTCGTAGATAACAAAACTATATAAAACGACGAAAATAGTTTTTTTTTATCATTGACGATCAAGACTCTATCGACGCATTTTGACAAAAAAAATCCACCCTGAAGACTTCCTTACGCACCTTTTGAGTTTCCTCTCTTTGGCGTTTTTAATTTAAGCATATATTAAGCGCGTAATATCCTTAACCGTTAGCTACCTAACGTGTATTCTAGTAACGTGTGTTCTAGACACTGTGACCGACGCTAGGTGGTTAAGGGTTAAGAATTGTTCTTCTATGTACGTTTAAATTTGTTCACAGTACTGTCTAAATGTACGATAAACAATAATATTCACATGGCCGAGATCGTTATTACGTAAGTTGAGAAACGATGATGATCGCTCAATAGAAAGAAAAAAACAAAACGTGCTCCATCCCCGATCACCGATACGGACCGTAGCCGAATTATTTCGCGCGATGAATCGCCGAGAAGTGAGGAAACGCGGGGTAGAAAATAAAGATTCCTGTATATTACAAAATTCTCAGGGACAAATCTTTGCCTCAGGAAGTCGCTGCACTATTTTTGATGTACAATTAATCAAAGTGCCTGAAAAACGACGTGTCTACGAACGTATGAGGCTGTGTGTGATTCTATTTTGTTTTTAACGATGCTGTACGCTCAGTCGTTGACCCAACGTTGGTAAATAAACGAAAACGACGAAACGGAAGTGGAGCAAGGGGGGGGGGGGCAGGAAGAGTGTTTTCCGTTTTCTCGAATCGAAAAATTGGGCGGTCGAGAAACGACGTTTTTTTTTTGAGAACGGGACGAAAGGGATCGCCGGAAGTGCGCGAAGATCCGGAAGCTCTTGAAGTGGCCGACACGTCGATTCGTTTCGGGTGAGAAAATAGACAAGATTTCTCTTTTTGAGGTCGACTCATCGACCTCCCGTATCACGTCACATATTGACCTCCCAAAGTTTGAAATAATTGTCGATCACTTCGAGGAACCATTCGCGACGTTTAGGATCCTTAAATAACGGTGCGAGAGTTCGCAGGTGTAGCTGAAGGAGAGCCTCGTCGCCTAGAAGACCGTCCAATTGACGAAGAAGCGTCGCATCACCGTGAAGCTTCAGGAGACTCGCGTATGTGAATATGTAGTACTGGACTCGTAACCTCTCCACTGCCCATGCTTCGACCGACCGATTGCCGCTCGCCGATTGTATCGTTCCCATGTGTTCGGCGTACCAAGGCGAGAAATAATTGCTCAACTCGAGGCTCGACAAATCCGCTACTCCTCGGGTCTTCAGACGCTCCTTTATACGCAGGTAAACCTGCGGCATGTACACGAACACCTGCAAAGATGCGCCATATTACAATTTCGATTATTCAGTTCGGTCGAATATACCAGATTTCCTCAAAAAGTAAGGTTACGTTTCGAATTTCCCGGGCCACGCGAGTTCGATTTTCGATCTTTTTTGAGGTTATATCGGTCATGTGACCCTAATCAATGAAGTCAGATGAATATGGGACAGTTTTTACGGACGAATCGGAAACAAGTATTTTGCGACCCAAACTGCCGTCTGGCGGCGTGACGGGCGACCAGCTGAGAATCGCCGCAAAATTAGCCTAGGCTTCACTTTGAGTAATCGGCTTTTTTTACGAATCGTTAATATAAGATAAACAGGGTGTCTCACGATGGAGTGTTATCCGTGAATAAGGGTTGGGGGTGAAATTCTGAGTCGATTGATACAAGCATGTATGGTTCCCGAATCAAGACATGAATTATTATTAATTTTTCAACAAATCTAATATTTACTTCGCTTTGAATTCTCCATTTCTAGGGAAAACTGTCAACAAGTCTCCCGGCATGCAAAAGTTCTTCATTATTGAACTGTCGAGCCAATACTACGAGTCTTTGGGAAGAGCTTTCAAACGTTGCAGCTTCGCTTTCGATCCGCGTAAGTATCCAAACAAACCCAAAGATATAGCGGATTATAAGGTTGAAGGTTCGCAACGTTGCGACGCAACGAAAATCATTATTTTTTTTATGTCTCTATTTCTTTTTCGCTCTAATCGTAATTAAAATACCTGAATAATTATACAAATCTTTATTGTGATAACCTAGAATTCGTATCCGAAAAAAAATATTTCGCCCAATAATAGGATTTGAGGAAATAAAAAAAATGAGAAAAGAAATGTCGTTACGTCGCAACGATGCGAATTTCAAGACCATAGCGGATTTGGCCTTTCCCGCAAGGAAAATGGATCGCTTTACCTGATACAGTGAATTCCCCGTGACGAAAGACGCTATATAGTGGGATCCAAAGTTCCGGATGAATCTGACGACACTAGCGGTGTCACCGACAGTGACATTGGCAGCTTCCCTCGCCACGGTTTCGTCCAATATCAGTCTCTCCGATGAGTCCGCCATTTTTTTATTTTCCCGAAATCTGGCGACTCTGACGAGGACGTAACAATGATCGCCAGTGATGAATGAGGCGTTTATACCGAAGTGCCTGGCGATAGCCGCTCTTGACCAGCTGGCAGTAAACGCTCGCCAGGGTCTCTCGAGTCTCTCGAATTCAAAATCCCGGAAGTAAGCTTGCAACAATTGACGAACGTTGTCGCAGAATTCCATGTGAAAATCGCCGTCGAAAACAGCCGCGCTTTTCGCCTGTTGACGGCTCGATGACGAGGGCAATGCCGGCAACGGATTTTCGAAAACGTCGAGCGTTGGCTCACGGAATATCCACGTGTCCGTGTCGTTTCGCGGCACGACCCTCATACTTATGCTCAAGTATCCGTAACGACTGAACACGTTGATCGCACCCCCGAGACGAAGCTTTTGCGCGTATCCATCGCCGATGTTCATTATTATCGCCAGTATTAGCAACGAGATACGCGCATCGTGCCACATCTCGCGACGACTTCCGGTTACTCCGCCTCTTGGCGCTACCTTGGCCACCAACCTGCCTGGAACAAAACAGACGTGCATCAGTCTATCAAGCATAGTCAACACGCCTGAACGGCGAACGAAATCGATGAAAATATGGCGAATGAAAATTTGTCAGGAAATCGTTGGTTTCTATCACGATTCGTTGCGATTCCATTGAGTGACGTTCAAGTGAGAATCCTTGACGTTTCCTATTGTTTTCGTACTTTGGACCGAAATGCCGAGTTCCAATAGGAATCTGAAGTACGAACTTGAAGTTTATGGATATCCAATGAGCCATTGAATCCCTATCAGGCAGTATCAACAATTCTGCTATACGAATCGAATCCTCATAACAATTTCTACACATCCATAATCCATTTTCACTCTCACGCCACACGTGCCATTCGTTCCATCCATTTTTTTTTTAAATAATCCTTGAACGCCGTTGCATCCTACCGATTTTACAACATCGAGCAAATAATCGGCGGATGTACGTACCTCGCGTGACCGCCAAAGTTCACTTTGCGGTACACGAAGATCGCGATCATTATTTCCGCTTCGAAGTTTCGTTCGCGCCGAAAAAAATGAAAGAAAGGGGGCGAAGAACCGAGCGCTCGATATAATTACGCCAGGGCTACTTCGACCTTTCGCATTCTGTTGCCGATTTTGTGCCCTGCGCGAATATTGTGCGGAATCGTGAAACCAATGCCAGCAGTACACGTGTATATTGGGTTTGTCGGAAAGTTGATGTTTTTTCATAAAAGATATCTTCAAACTTTTTTTTTTATACTGAACAGCATTTATTCAATGACGTTATTTATTCCATTATCCATTTCATTCGATGACCGTTCATCATCTTTCAATCAGTTTTTTAATTTTTTTATCGATGTAAGTTTGGGGTCATCCAAAACGTTGTTGATCTTGACCCTTAAATTCTCTAGAACGGAATTTCTTAAAAATCTCCGGAACGTTGACAAGTTGAGTCAAGGAAGCTTAACCCTTAACCTTTATCCCGTGAACGTGGGTCGTTTTTGCCTGGCCCAATATTTCATTCCGAAATTTCTCTAACGTACAATTATTTAATTATGACGAAATAATAATGAAAAATAATTAAATAAATTATGAATTATTATTTATTTTATAATTATTTCTTACATGAATGCAATATTTTGTTTTTGTAAGAGCAATCTTTTTTTTTTAAGAAACTGCTGTTACAAAAAAATTCCCATCATTTTTAGCTACGCTATTTTTTTTTCGAAAAAAAAAAAACGTTTCGTTGGCGAGTTGATCAATATTTAATGAAAAAAAATTAGAAAAATAAAAAAAAACAACTATTTCCCCTCGAAAAATATATTTAAAAAATGAACCCTGCATTTTTAAAGATTTTTTATGAATAATTGTGTGTGTGATAGCGCGAAGACAAAAATGACCCAGGTTCACGGAATTAAGGTTTCTCAAACGCCATCACGGCTTGAGGGTTGATCGTCCGATGAAATTCTTCGCTGTCCATTTTGCATTTATGTCCTCGCGAAAGAAGTTCAAAATATGTGATCAAAATAGAAATTTCAAAATTGAAATAAAAAATCTGTTCCCGTTCGAATTTTGATTTCTTTTTTTCCGTTAATTTTCCAACCGACGAGACTTCAATTACCCTCAGACGAAAGTTAGTTTTTTCGAACGTTAAGGGATATACGAAATTGAGTTAATTCGGTTGATGAGGAGTTCGTAAAGGGAAGAAAATTGATGAAAATTACACTACTGGAAACCGACATTACTTTCCGGCCAAACCAATACTTATGCGTGTTGTTGTTTTTTTTTTTGTAGCGTGGTACCTAAGCGTTGTGCGCAACGACACATGCAATTGAAGGCATTTGCGGTGTACGCGAAGGTGCACGCACCGCATCGTACTGAGCGCAAGGTGGTCGGTGGCCGCAGGTGTAGTGGCCTTCATCCCCACTTGGTCTCGTACTCCCGAGGCGTACCTTGCCTCACCGCCCCTCTCGTCTTTAAATATAGTGCTACCCCCGCGTCGTGTAAAACGTGATCTCTCACATTAGACGACTGCCTGTCTGATTGGGACGCCTACAGGGTGATCCCTTCCAATCGATTCTCATCAATCGTCCAAATATATCTTGAAGGTCACTCATCGTCTGAAAAAAACAATTTCCGAACGAAAGCTAGGGTTTTAGGGAAAAAAACATTGCTTTGACCTTGAACCATTTCTTCGGTTATCCCGTCGAAGGTCATGCGAAGGTCAACCGTGTTTTATCAACGGTAACCTACAATTTCCACCGCGGTATCTTATTCCACACAAACATTATCTTATTTCGACAAATTTCGTTGGGACATGTTTTCAACCTCGTCAATGTGGGCTTCGAGGACGCGTTGACCTTGAACAATTCCTCGGTAACGTTGGAACGTAAACATTGGGAAAGATGAGACATCGATAGACACTGGGATGAAAGCTCGTAGGGTTTTCCTAACGAATCGGTACTTCGACCTTGAACAATCGTTTGGATGTACATTTCAAGGTCACGCCAAGGTCAACGCAAATTGGTATTTTTTTTTCGAGCGGATGTACGGTTGACGAAAAAACAATTTCGGTTTGAGCTATGGTAGGCCATGAATGACTCGAATGATGCTTTGTCACGAAAAATCATTTTTCATTCATCCTTATCATTTGAGAAATCGAGTTGACCTTCGAGTGACCTCGACTAGAGCAACTCGAGAAGCTTTCTCGTGCTAAGTCTTTGTCCTCAGAATTACGACTTTTGCCAAAAACCATTCTTGGTTTTTCATAATTTTCAGGACGATTTTTTGATTCGTTTGGGTTTGTTTAGGTTTGAAGTTTTTTTTAGGATCTTCATTTATCAATCTCTAAACCAAATATGCCGGACGTTATTTTGTATAATAATGAAATAAAGGAATTTTAAAAAGTTTCGTATTCTAGACGGATGAGAAACTTCCATTCCATTGGGATCGATCACCCGGTACGTGGATACCCGTACGTAGAGAGGTAGCGAGAGACAGTGAGTGCGTTCGCGAATCCGGAAAGGAAGGTCGCGCGAGCGACTTTTCCCGGGCGAACGAGTGAACCGCGAGGTTCACGTGTTCCCGATCGGCGCAAGAAAAGCAGCGGTTTATCAAACCACACGTAGGTGTACTCTGTTTCCAGATCTATCTCTCGAAAGCGTGTCGATCACCAGTTGACGCAACATCGTTGCCCAGAAGGATTCCATCGCACGGCGTCCTATCGTAATACCATCTCGAGGTACCGGCGCTGGTGGTTGGACGGTCGGAGTGCGGCTCGGGCGATCAACTGATGTCAAGCAGCATCGAGAGAGACTGATACTTGGTGCGGTGACCGTTTAGCTGTGCTCTGGCTGGCGCATCGACCAGTGAGCGGGAGGCTGTTTTTTCTGATGCTTTGATATAGATACTTCAATACAAAGTGTGTACACCAAAAGAATCAGGCAAATACAAGGCCGTCTATACCGGCACGGGTTTACCACGGTTTCCCCGTGTCCTCGGCAAATGCGGTACCGTCAAACGGGGCTACTTTGCACATATTTCGATAGTTTTTTGGGAATTACTTTTTTTTTAATAGCCAAAATTAATGATGTTTTTGTTCCAAGAGAACAATGTATCCTTTAACTATCAATTTCATACCAATATCAAGCCCTACAGCCCCCCCACAATTATATATATATTTTTTATTCATGTGTCAAAGTAACCCCGACGTGGGGTTTCTTTGACAAGGCATTAAAATGCAAGCAACGTCAAAGATCTAACGTGTAAGGATTACTTTGAGATCATTTTGATGAAAAAAATATTAATATTTTATGTATTTTAGGGAAAATTTAAATAAAAACAACGAGTTAGTCAGATCAATCAATCATTTTTATCATCACTTAGGTTATAAAGTTATAGGCACTTAATCAGTGCCGTAATTATTATCTTTGGAATTAACACACATTAACATTATAACAATCATCTTTCAAAAATCGTAACGTTTTTTAACAACAATAGAAAATCTAAAAATAAT
>JAPYZJ010006200.1:0-10322 GCA_030522765.1 Ophioninae sp. B BG-2022a | reverse complement strand
TCGAAATTAGTATTTAACAGACCAAAATACATCAAAATTATGCTTGCCTTAGATCTCAAAATTTTTTTTCTTGCCAAAACATCGAATTTTTACTATCTTTGTGGTTGTTGCAATTTACTCGAAATTGAAGGCTGGACGGCCTAAATTGACTTGAAATTCGTATTCAGCGGGTTGAAAAACACGCCCGTAGATAGGTGGCACCCGGTGTACAGATATTTTTTTTTGTGTGCCGGTGTAATTGGAGAAAATCGGGAACGTCTAGAAATAATGAAAAATATCTTGCGTCTAGACCACTTGGGTGACGAAGAATTAAAATATGTTGGAGAAATTATTAAAACATAGGCAGACCGATTTCACATAAAAGACTAACCTTTGGGAACTACCCATATATTCAAACACAGGATCCCGACGGTTGATGACCATCTGATGAACACCCAACAATATAGGTTTCCACAAGCTCTTAAAAGCGACGTCCAAATTTTGCGAAGATGAGCTGTTAATATCAAACATCATTAATCACTTCTCACTTAATCACTATCCCAAATAACAGTAATGTTTGGATAGTACCAAAAAAACCGAACTCCAATGGCAACAAACGTTAGAGGATGGTTATAGATTTTCGAGCGCTTCATGAAAAAATAATCCGTGACTCCTGTCCACGGCTGAACATGACTGACATCTTAGATCAATTGGGACATGTAGTTTATTTTTCCATGTTCGATTTAGCATCTGGCTTCCACGAGATAGAGATGAATCCTGCAGATGAGTTCGCCCGAATGCCTTTTGGGCTAAAAAATTCTCCAGCAACCTTTCAACGCTTAATGGACGTTTTCGTTGGCGGACTCCAAGGAGTATCTTTATTTGTTTATCTTGACGACATTTTTGTTTACCCAAAAGACTTAGTGGAACACGGTAACAATGTTCTCAATTTAATGGAACGATTACGCAATGCTAATCTGAAATTAAAACCAGGCAAATGCGAATTTCTCAGGCCGGAAGTAACTTACCTCGGCCAGATAATCGGAAAAGATGGATTAAAGACGGACCCTAACAAATTAGTAGTAGCACAAGAATTCCCTGTTCCAAAAAACGTTAAAAATATATTATTCGCTCATTCCTAGGTTTCATTGAATATTACCGCAGATTCATTAAAGACTTTTAAAAAATCGCAAAGGCCTTGACTGATCTCTTAGAAGACAAGACTAACTTCGCATGGACAAACGAAACGCAAACAGCCTTCGAATTTCTTAAAAGTCAATTATGCGAAGCTCCCATCCTGCCGTACCCCGATTTCGACGAATCTTTCATTATTACTACGGGTACGTCCGGATACGCTTTACGCGGAGTTCTATCACAAGGCCAAATCGGAAAAGGACAAACCCATAACATACACGTCGCGTGTGTTACGCGGTGCAGCCCTTCGGTATGATACATACGAGAAGGAAGCTATGGCAATCGTTCACAGCGTGAAAGCCTTCCGACTTTATATCTATAGCAGGAGGTTAACTCTTGTCACAGATCACAAGCCTTTCGTTTGGTACCGAACCGCTAATGACGCAAACGCACGCCGATCAAATTGCGACTCCAATTTCCCGAATACGATTATGAAATCGTCTACAAACCCGGTACACTCAATTCAAATGCCGAGGCGCTATCACGAACCCCAATACAGAAATTAAGAAACATAAAGACGATAACCAATTGTCGACAAAGTCAAGCTGAAAACTCAAAAATCACGATAGAGGATCCTTTATATCAAGCGGAAGAAATTGAAAAACCTCGAGACCCTACGACTTGCACAATTCAAGCCAAAATTCATCCTATACATGCGAAGAGAGAATTCACGTTGTTACTTGTTCTAGAGCAAAAGACAATACGCCTCCGGAATTAGAGAAATCAACGCAGCAAGAACATAAATCATCGAGTGAAGCGCCCATGACCAGGGTCAAGCCCTCAACAGTGTCAGTTCCTGAAGGGACGTGGACAATTATGGGTGTAGTCTGCGCCTAGCGCAACAGCTCGGGTGAGGGTAAAAAGGGGTGGTGCCGTGAATGGAATAGAATTGAGGAATTGATAAGATGACTTGCTATTAAGGAATAACTCGACAGACGTGAACAAACTTAACTAACGCTTATTACAAGCTACTGATCGAAGTTATTGATTTTTGTATTACAATAAAGAAATTAAGAAGAAGGATTGGAGTACATGAATGGGAATAAAAGAAAATAATCTGTCTCTTACATTTGTCGGTTGTGTATGTTGTACGTACGTGTGCGCTTGCTATGGATCGGATGACGCTCGCAAGGGTTCGGGTGTCGCTGAGATAAATAAGGCCCTTCGCTGGTGCCCTGATACGCTTGCTGGTAGCGGAGTCCAATATACATGCACGAGATCTTAAGTGAGTTTACATATTTAAATACGTATTGATATTCGCAGAGTGAGTATAATAACCGCGTTAACTCCGTGTATCAATCGATGAAGGAATTGAATAATAAGAGACTGAGAGTTTGGATTCGATGGATGACGTCGAGGGACGTAGATATGATCGGTACGGGTTCTGTTGGGCGACCTAGGTCTGATTGCTACGTGTTCTGTCGGGAAACCAATTTGCGGAAGGAAGTCTTTTACAAAGAGCAAATTATAAGGGGGTTGATTGTGCGAGAAGGAAACATGGAGAGATGGATATTTGGTGATGCAATTCTTTAGGGATTGTCAGTAGGGATTGTCGATAAGAATTTGTTAATATGATTGGTGGCAAATAGGTACGATTCTGCATACGTAGCTTTGGTTCGCCGAATCGGCTTTGTGAATTCCTTATATGAAACGGATTGCATCAGAGAATGGAGGAGCCTTTGTGTCGACGTTTGATGACGAAGCGCGTGTCGTCGCGAGTTCGATGCCCAAGTTATAAGCACGGGCGAATTCGACTCGGATTTTGTAGCAATGATGATTTTTCATATCGAGTATGATATACGGGGTTACAAAAAAAGAGACCGGATGTATTTATGAATTCGCAGACGCTGAGAAGTTTCTATTACGTGTAAATGATCATGGGTAGAAGATTGTTGATGAGAGGCTCCCCGTGTCATCTAATATAGAACGCTGAGTTTTGGTACAATTATTCGTGACTTGCCGTGGGATGTGACAACAATCAGACTTGCATTCCAAATCGCGACACCAACCGCGCCGCGCTCGTAATCCTATAAATTACGAGGAAAGTAGTGACGAAGAAACAGAAGCCAAAGCACATAAGCCGGCACGCCCTAGAAAGCCCGTGAAGGGAATTGACACAAAAACAGCTGAGGGCCATAGCCAGAGCAAGGCACTGCCTCTTCCTCTTTCCCGAAAGCACACTGACCCAAGTTTCGATACTTCCACAGCCTCAGATGCCGGTTCTAACAATCTAATGACCTCCGAAGACGAGGATTCTCCTGCGAAGGACCCAACGACGTCCCAATTAAAAATGGGTAATTGTATCAAGTCGAAGGAACTATTTCATTTCCGTAACGACAACCTGGTGTATTTTATCGATTCTCAAGGAAATCCATCTGATCCTGGATCACAAAAATTGCAAGAATTAAATAAACCACCCTCTTGGAAAAATCTGACAGGAGGTCAAGCCTACAGTATCAAAGTTGAGAAAAAATATCACGTCGCTTTAGTTATTAAAGGCGAGTATGCAGGATTATCGTTCATATCGGAAACTGTTAAAGAAAGCGTAAGTGAATTAAAGAATCTTTGTGTGGGCCTCAAAATCCAATCGTTAAGCATTTTTGACAGGAATCACATCGAGCACATGACATGGACTGACGTCTACAACATCATAGAAGAATCATTCAAAGCCACTGAAACAAAATAATAATCAGCCTAGGAACACCCCATTACGTGCCAATTGAAAAAAGAGATTCCATCATTTATGAGATGCACAAGTCACCAATTGGAGGTCACAAACGGGTTTCAACATCATATAACAGAATTAAAATAGAATATTTTTAGGAAGATTTTAAATCCGATATCCAAAGGAGAATTTAACAATGTCTCGAATGTCAACTGCAAAAACTAGTCCGGGTAATAACAAAACCACCGATGATAATTACCGATACTCCATGTACAACCTTTGAAAAAATGTCGACGGCCCAATGCAAGGGAGGTCCTGACAGAATGAATATTTTTTCACCATTCAAGACCATTTATCGAAATATTGCGTCACAATTCCATTACTAAACGCTCCGGCCACAACTGTCGCTGACACTTTCATGAAACGTTTCATATGTGTTTTCGTGCATCCAAGGCATTATTAACAGACCAGGGAAATAATTTCCTTAGCGGTCGAATGAATAGAATCGCCAAGCGCTTTCGCATAAAACGATGCTGAGCTACGACATCCCATCCTCAATCCAATGGATCGCTTAAACGATCGCGTGACGTACTTACAGAATTTTTGAAATAATACAATGATAAAGATAATGAATGGGACCAATGGCTAGAGTTAGCTACGCTCTCATACAATTCAAGTGTCCATGAAAGCACAAAACATACACCTTACGAAGTTGTCTTTGGAAAATTGGCAAGAATGCTGTGAAGTGAACCTCTTCAAGAAACAGATCAATTACCTATCTACCGTGGATCCGTAATCGAATTAAGTACAAGAATAAATGGAATTCGGAATCTTGCTTACGAAAATGTAGTTTCCTCCAAATATAAATTAAAGAAATATTACGATAAAAATCCTAACCCTAACACTTTCAAAGTAGGAGACTATGTCTATCTCCAAAAGGGACCGAAACCTGGTAAACTCGGAAATCATTAGTCAGGACCACATAAGGTCCTAGAAAAATTAAATAAGGGTAATGTAAAAATAGAGTATAATAACAAAACTCGAATAGTTCATGAAAATAGATTGCGATATTCACGCATAAATGCTGAAAACATAAAAAGAAAGACGAAACGCAAAAAACCATCAAGTGATGAATCCGATTTCCATCCCAATAACTGAACCACTTCTCAATCCATCCAACGAGTCTCGCCTCACCTATCGATCAACAATCTCAATAATGCTTGAACTTTTTCTGATATCTCTTCTCATGGTCATAATCATATTGTGCCTTATCCCTTCTGAGATTACCATGGTGGGATATGATTGCGGATCGAGTGAAACAAACATATCAACACTTTCGTTACTCGACATCGGCGAATGTAACATGGTTGCTCCGAAGATAGAAGTAACTGAACAGTACATATAATTGTAACAACTAAATGAATATTCCGCAACTCGTGGCATGGCTTCGCACGTGTCGATCGTCAACAAGAGCCAAGCTGACTATTTGGAAACTGTTAGTCGAGACGCCTGCAAATACATGCATAAACACGTCTCAACACATATAGGACGGGCCGTAATAACGGTAATGAAATCAAATCAGACTACCATTAGCAGTCTCACTTTAGCGGGCCATTTAAAAAATGTTGGTGATTGCAGCGGTACATCGTATTCCGACCCATACAGCACTTGGGACAACGTGGTTGTACAAGGATTCGTCTAAATTACATTCGGAGATTACGTCGCACAAGTAACATTAAACACAAAACAGATTCTGCTTAAATACGGATTCAATTGCCCATTACTTGATACGTCCTGTGTAGACCTCGAAGGCGGACACACCTTCCGGGAGGCAACTCCATATGGAACCTGTGGTTTCGAACAATATGGAATGCTCTACGAAGCCATGGCCGCCAAGGCACAGGAAGCCGACTCTGGTAGAACTTAGATAGTGTACTCAGTAACATGTAAAGACATAACGTTTACTCTCGTACGAAGGGGGATAGAACAGTACTGTAACTATGACATACTCCACACCGAAGACCCAAGACTATTTCGACACGAAACTTCAAAATGAAACGCGTTCGTTGCTCGTAACCAATTACCAACCGCATACGTGGATATATTCGCCGAAGTTAATTCGAAATTCGTCCATGTGGAACGTCATATTCGTCAAGAAATCCAAACTCATTACTGCGACATACTTGCCCAACAGTGTGATCGGGACCGCCAAATCCTTTATATCAGTCATCACTCGCGACATAAGCTCCTGATGAATTTGCATATAGATTGATTAAAGGACCAGGATACATGGCCGTCATTGCAGGCGAGTATGTACATGTACTTAAATGCATACCTATCGAAGTAACATTTATAACATTGTAAAAATGCTATAACCAGTTGCCTGTTACCCATAAAAACAAGACTTACTTCCTCACTTCCAGAACCCGAATCCTCGTGCGTAAAGCAACACAAACTGACTGCAACGAGATGCTTCCGCCATACTACCTGATCGGAGACTCATGGTACTAATTCAGCCCACGTGCGACCGAAATATGGCCGCCGCAGATCATGAAACGAATGATAAAATCAACATGGTATTATAAAAGTCGCGCGTTTTAGCGACGTGCGGAATCTATTTCCAGGCAGACCTCGACATGCTGCGAGAGCGTATAATGTTTCCGGTCAAAAATCCAGCAGTATTGAAAAACATGGTTCGAAACATCACCGGTCAGTCTATCGTTAACTAAGGCGAGCGATGCCTCAACCTCCTTGACAGGGGGTCGCTAAAGGACCTCGCCGAGTCTGCATGAAGCCATACATGGAGACGTTTCGTCCAGTTTGGAACGGCAAGCGCAGTTGTCATCGGCAGTGCAATCGCTATCAAAGGAAACAAGATTCTCAACGATACACCTATACGTGGATATGCACTTCATGCCGTGTATGGACTGTCCATATACCTAATCGGCACAATCTGGGATTCCGTCACCTATCTCCTGATACTCTTGGCGATAAGGGCGGATCGGAAGACTCCCGAGGACATAGAACTCGAATTGGAACCCGCGAAACCAAAACAACCTACTGCTTCGACATCAGAAGATCACGAACAAGGTAAAGAAGAGCGTGCCCCATGAACAGCACGAGTATCATCGCAGAACCCTTATCCTACCCTATCTTCCAGACCGGAGTCCCTCGACTGAACGCATTTTCGTGAGAAAAGCATTCCTTCTAATGAAAAACAATTACAATATTCCAACAACAGCTCAAATATTACAACAATAATAACAATATTCCGATCATGCGAGAGAAAGTTTTGGACGCAACGAAAAGAAAAAAGGGAAAACACGGATAATTAGATATCGAATTTCCTTAATTTTGTTTATGGGAAAGGAAAGAGATATCTATATTGTTAACGCGGAATGAAGGCGTTTTGTGCGGTTGGATCGTAGTAGGGTGAGTCTCGTTGATCACGGCTCGAAGATCCAAATGTTAACGCTAACTAGGAGCGTTTTGTGCGGGAGGATCGTAAAAGGGCGAGTATCGCTGATCACGGCTCGACGATCCGAATGTTGATGTAGGTTTGAGACGCTTGTGGAGAGGTGGGGCAAGTGCATTATAGGTAATTCGTATGTATGGGTTGTAATATTGTTTATTTTGGCAAATTGTTGTTTGTGTCTTGACGATGTGGAGCTTCGCTCCATAAGAGGTGGGGCGTAGTCAGTGTGACTCGGATCCCGGGGAGTAGTTCGAGTGGGGGCGTATATGAACGCTGGGTGTCTGGTGTTGAGTGTTCGGGCTCTGAGGATGAATGCTGGAGCTCTGGAGATGGAGTATAACCCGCTTCTTCGGAGGAGGCTTCGTCAGTCGTTGACCAGCTAGTTTGTGTGCTGACGTGTGATGTTGAAGGGCCGATTTCAAGAAGGTCCGCGTCGGCGGTTTGTATACCTCGGTGCACTCGGCTAGAAGGCCGGGTCTGCGTGGAGACGTTCTGTGGGGGTAACTTCGGTAGAGGCGAGAGCAATGACGGAGCTCGGGTGCTCCACCGTGATGAAGTCCACCGCCGAACCCGGACGTCCCACGTTAGTATCGCCGCTCTTGGTGGTCGAGTAAGTGCACCGGGATAGCTGTTGAGCGGTCGAGAAATCAGCAGAAGCTTCCAAGGCCGAAGATTGATGGAGAGTTTCCGTTGAGGCTTGGTGGCCGGCTCAGTCAGGCGTCTCGGCATTCAGACCTTTGTTGTGCAGAATCTCCGGGTAGCAGCGGCTCTGGGGTGGATGTCGTGAGCTGACCAGTTCAGCTTCCGGACGATCCGGCGATTCTGGTTTCTGCTTCGCGATGTTCGCTCTTTTATACTTCTCGAGTCGTACTTCTCTTGCGAGAAACCGAGGCGCGGTGGTAGCCACCTAGCGGCGGATAGCGGAACTCGGGTGGCGAGAGTGGGGCCGCCGGACGGTGAGTCGGAGTAGGGATCGCGCGACAGCGAGACGGAGTGGGAGTTACGCTAGGGCCTGGCTGGTTGCCGGGCGGTAGGCGCAACTGCTGTCGCGCTGGCTGCCGTGTGGTAGGCGCCAATTAGCTTTCGCTCATGTATATACAAATAAAGGAAATGAAATTCATTAACGCGAATGTCTAACATTTACGCTTAGAAATAAGTTAGGTAATAAAAACAAGGATAATGAAATATCTCTGTTAATAATAAATAAATAGCAATGTGTTTTTTTACGCAAGCATTTTTTGAACTTTTCGAGCTGGATAAGGAAAGGAGATTAATGACGAAATAAGGACACTTCGAAGTCCAGTTCCTCTCTTTCATTTCTTCGATCTTACTTTTAAATATATATCAAATAATTTTAAAGAAGAGAAGAACAAAAATGTTTTTCTTTTCTAAACAACATATATACAGGGTGGCCGGTTAATTGACATCATAAAAAAATTTAGATCCGGCATGTCGTGGGGTATCCGAATCACCCCCATGTATGTTCCGCAATTTTTCATAGTTGAGGAGTTATAATTTTTTTTAGATTTTTTGAGAAATTTCCACCTGACTAGTTCTAAAAAATTCTAAAAGAAAAAGCAAGAGACTTTTAAGAGTCTTTTTATTTGTCACTAAATTCTTATGAGTTGCATTTTTATGCATAAAATAATCGGCTTCGTAACTTTGATGAAAGTTATGAAAATGTTGGTCTAAAATTAAAAATTTACGTTCCGTGGATTATGACTTAAATTTTCAACTTTTAAATTAAAACTGTTCTTATCCAACCAACTCGATCGATTTCCAGTATTCTCTAATCACGAATTAGCCTTAGGAATGTTTTTTTCTTAAATAAGTTGCATCATTTTGAAAAGTTGTGGCTTCCGGATGGATGCCGTGTCAAGGTGCCGACGTTTCGCAAACGTTGCAGTGTGCATCATCAGGGCTGAGAGCTCCGATACTGAAGCGCCCGAACTTCAGGTCTTCTTTATATACTTGCAGTCATCATTCCGGATCACTGCACCAGCCAATCAGATGTTTTAACTGATCAGCTGGTCAATTAAAAAACCGGAAGGACGGCATTCCAAATATGGTTCACTTGGTATCCCCCATCTCTGTTTAAGTTGTTTGGATGTTTTCGCATTTCGAGGCCTTCTCAATGTTTCCTGGAAAAATAGCTGTTTGATGGGGCCAGGCTTTCAGCTTTTCCGAACTGGATGGAATGACCAGTTTCCATGAAATGTTCGACCAGGGCTGACTCCTTAATATTGCCGTACTTGATGCACCGTTGATATTCTTTGATCCGTGTACTGATCTTCCTCCCGGTTTCTCCAATATAAATGTTTTCAAGCGTCTCTTGCATGCTTATCTCCTGGCTCTGGAGCGTAGTGGAGTCGAGTGAGTGAGTTACGTGCTATGCGTTGTCAATCAGTTTACTTTACTTATAGTTAGTTGTAAGTTAAAATTAATTTTGTATCTTATCTACCATATTGTATTACTATTTTATGCGTATTTCTTTATTTTGTATGTATTTTTCCTCGATTAGGTTACTAGGGCATATTAAAATGTATCAATTAATCAATCAATCAATGGACACTTTACCAAATGAGCAGGGTATCTTTTAAACTCCTGGGGCACTAAGTGGTGGACGTTGGTCTCTGGGGACAGGTAGTACTTGTGCTATGTTCTTTTGAGGTTTAAAGATGACGCGTGCGTTGTGTTTTCCAAGGACCCTGCTGATGCGGTCAGTAATTCCCTGTAGGTATGGCAGAGAGGTTGTAATTGTTCTCTTATCTTCAGGTCCATGAGGATGATCTTCTTCTGGTGTGGTTACATCTTTTCTATTAGCTATTTTTCTTTTTACACGTTCGACGGTTTTCTCGATGTTGCCTTCCTTGTAACCATTGATGCCCAGAACTCTCTGCAAATGTTCTGATTCGTTCTCCAAGGAGTCCGGTTCAGAAATCGCTAAAGCTCTGTACACCAATGAGCTTGTGACCGAATGTTTTTGGGAAGGATGATGGTGAGAGGTGG